>CAKAKR010007353.1:0-49562 GCA_916700685.1 Adelosebastes latens | reverse complement strand
TCGGGACATGGTTTCCATTAGTCTCCAGAGAGACGGTGGTGATTACAAAAGCCAGTGTCTGACACTGTCACATCTGATGACTTTCACATCTGTCCAACGCTGACATTATTACACTTTCATCCTCTAAACTTCTATTTCGCTGTTCCCTGTAATGCGATGCTCCTCATCACGGGAACACATTCTTTGCCTCTTTTGTCAGCTAACAGCTTGACCTCCTCTCTTTGTGTGCGTTGCTGTAGGAGCTGCAGTTGGAGCATGCCCGCCAGGCGTTTGCACAAAAGGACAAGAACAAAAGTGGCACCATCACTGCCTTGGACTTCAGCGACATCATGGCCACCATCAGACACCACATGCTGACTCCATTTGTAGAGGAGAACCTGGTTTCAGTGAGTTTAAGACCTACACCAGTTGTTAAACATTTAAAGCAGCTATATCAATATTTTTATAATACAGAAGTTTCAGCTCATTGTTTAGCTGCCCGGCCCGCAACTTTACTGTTTTGGTTCACTCTCACTGCTCTCATAACATCTTTTTTCAGCTAAAAAGCTCTAAAAACCCACAGTGCACTATGTGTTTAGCAGCAGACAGACACAGTTGGCGTCTAGCTGGAGAACGTAGTGGAGCATTTAGCAGCTAAAGAACCAGATATTTCCCTCAGGAGTTGGTAAACAGAGCTAAAGGGAGAGTGAATATTAGGCCTTGTTAGGGCTGGGCAATATATCAATATTATATTGATATCGTCTTAGATTTTTCACAATATCATACTATGGCATAAGTGTTGTCTTTTCCTGGTTTTCAAGGCTGCATTACAGTAAAATTATGTAATTTTCTGAACTTACCAGACTGTTCTAGCTGTTCTATTACTTGCCTTTACTCATTATATCCACATTACTGATGATTATTTATCAAAAATCTCATTGTGTAAATGTTTTGTAAAAGCACCAATAGTCAAGCCTACAACATCGTCACAATATTGATATCGAGGTATTTGGTCAAACATATCATGATATTTGATTTTCTCCATATCGCCCAGCCCTAGGCCTTGTCCACACGTACATAGGTATTTTTGTAAACTTAAATTTTCTATGCATTTTGGGCTTTCGTCCACACCCAAACGCTATTTTAGGTCACTGAATACTGAGCTTTTGTAAAACTCTGGCCAGGATGAAGATTTACAGAAACTGAGTTTTTGGCTTGTAACGTCAGAGTGTGGGCCGTTATTTCCGTCACTAATGAGGCGTCATGTCGTGCAACGGCAGCATAAATACATCCATGAACGGCGGATGTGGCCAAATAACCTTGCTATCAGGACTTTTCACATATTTACACATAAATATAAGCTACAGTTACTCCTCCACTATATTGAGGAGCAGAGGCGTCACAGTGCGTTACGGAGGTCACTGCTACTTATCCAATGCAACACTCCCACGACACAGACTCCATTGCCGGTTTGTGTTTGTGTGTGTGTGGCCCAATCTGCCCACTGGCCTTGACAGCGCTTCAATTGTGTTTTTGCGTTTGTTTTTTTAAAACTGTGCTTGTGTGGATGGGATTTTTTTGAGAACAGAGGAAAAACGCTGTTTACAAAAACACCCGTCTACATGTGGACTAGCCCTTTGACTTACATTCACTATGTGTCCAGAAACACAACTCCAAATGAATGAAAGACAATGTTGCTCTGCAACTGCTGGACGTATAAATGAGCAACTGTTTGCTCACAAGTTCGCCATATGAACCTAATAAGTAATATGTCAATGTTGTGTTCATAAATTGTTTCTGCTACCCCCAAATAGCCAAATTATATAGAAAATATTTACAAGAAAGTAAAAGATTTAGCCAAGTTGATTTTATTTATATAGCCCAATGTCACAAATCACAAATTTGCCTCAAGGGGCTTTATTAGGATCCAGTGAGTCAGTTAGCTTGGACATCCATGTTAGTAATTTATATTTTCAAGTACTTCCCATACAGAAGCAATGACAGACTTTGGATGTTTCTCCAGGTTGCAGGAGGCAGCACCTCCCACATGGTGAGCTTCTCCTACTTCAATGCCTTCAATGCCCTCCTCAACAACATGGAGCTGGTCCGCAAGATTTACAGCACCCTCGCCGGCACTTACAGAGACACGCTTGTTACCAAAGGTACACCTGAGATGCTCCCCGCATCACTGAAATGAGTCATGTTTCACATGTGATGTGATATGAAATGTAGCTGTGCGATGATGTCTTAACTTTCTTGACAGAGTGGTGTGAGCGAACACACAGGGAACATTTACTGTAGCACTAAATTACGAAGGTAAATGAACATTTTTAACCTGGCAATCAGATCACCTCCTACATGTAGACCTGTGTAACTGATAGTGGTACTGTCAGTCACATCTGCTCCTAATTGTGTTTCCCATTGAGATGTAGACTGTTCCTCTACTTTCTCCCCGTGGTTTTCCTCCTTCTAGAAAACATTTTGGGCAAATAGTATTTGCAAATAATTCTTGTTATTTGTATTACCAAACAGATTGAGTGTAAAGCAAACACTCACATGTCATCTGTGGCAGAAAAATGTGTCATTGCAGTACTTGAGATCAGAGAAGCAGGCTCGTAACCGAAGGTTGCAATCCTTGGACCTGACGGGAAGGTCTTTGTGGGGGAAGTGAATAACTAACTCTTTTCCCTCCTTCAACAGCTACCATTAGGTTTCCTTTGAGAAAGACCACCTGATGGTAATGGAGCTTCTCAGCAGGCAAGAGTGAAGAACTGAATTTAAAGCACATATAAAAGAGTGATGCAGGGTGCTGCTGGGAGAATGCATGCTCAGTTAGTGTACTCCAGGCACATACACAATTCGGTTAATGGTTTATATATTTCTTTGCAATCTCCTTAAATATCCTGTTTAGCAGCAAGCATCCACAAAAACTACACCATCCTCCCCCCAAAAACGGCCATATAGGTCGTCTGACCGTTTCACCACGTGCGCCTGTTGCTTGTAATCTCAAGCAGTCACGCATGTTGTTTTGGAAATCATTGGCAAACGACCTATTCTGTCGTTTAGGTATGAGGATGTGTTGAGAATAACACTAAAACAAGCAAGGAACAGTATTTGCAGATACTATTTGCTGTATAGAAAATCCCTGCCGTGGCTAACCCCTCAGCTTCCTGAAGTCCTGTTTGCATCATTTAATTTCCTCTTCTCTTTATTGCGTTGTAGAGGAGTTTGTTCATGCTGCAAATAAGTTTGGTCAAATCACTCCGATGGAGATCGACATCCTGTACCAGCTCGTTGGTCTCCACTCTCACTCCGGGTAAGAATCACTCTGGAGTCCATCTATGTGTCTCTGTGAATACACTGAACATGTTTTATTTACCGTAACATAGCTTTATTCATATATCAGTTTAAAGTGGGACTTTCACACAGTATCTCATTTATGTCTGTAGACCATGAAATATTTGAAAGGAATCTTTAAAACTGTGAATTATTTATATTTATACAAGCATACGCAGACTTTCATGAAAAAAGGCACAAAAACGAGTTGGAATAAAATCACTTTACATGTAAATAGGCTGCATTATAGTTTTATTTCTTACATTTGTCGGCTGTATTTGTTAGGGCTGCCCCCTCTTAGTTGTTTAGTCAACTAATCGGTCGTTTTGGCCTTTGTCGACTAAGATTTCTTTAGTCGATTAGTCTTTTTTTTTTTATCCTTTTTCATGCTGAATGACTCATTTCTAAGAAACTTATGAGCACATTTCTGGTAAACACAAGATTTAAAGTGGCGCTTTTATGTGATTCTTTGTGGAGAAACTCAGTTTTGCAGATCTGTCGATTAAATCAACTAATCGATTAGTCGACAAAGGATTTATTTGGTCGAGGACAGCCCTAGTATTTGTGTGTATAAATAGTGAAATAATATTTTTTTACAACCTAGTACTGTTCTATAATATTAGTTTGAGTGACTAAAGATTTGTAAGTCTTTACAGGCATGTGCCATTTGGGGTCATTTGGGGTTCCTGGCTGCTTAATAAAGGTGCTGAGTTTGTGCTGAAAAGAAGGATATCATGCACGTGGGGTAAGGACAGTTTTAAAGGTGCTAAACAAAGACAAAAATGAATGCATACAAAGTCAGTAAAAATGAACCAAAATCAACCTGGAAATTGAACTTGATCTTTCCACTTTAATCCATGCAATCACCCTGGTAGGTTCTGCTGAGAGTATTCAAAACATTTATACAAAACCGTGTTATTTTTTTATTCCACCATGAATGGAATAAATATGTTGCAGGTCTGTTTATTGGCTGTAAAGATAAAGTTATTGCTCATTCAGTTTAACAACAGTGGCTCCAGTGGCTGATTTACAAGACAAACATAAAACATGGATGCAGACTTTATGATGCGTCAGGCCAGTGGGGAATATTTGTGTCTCAAAACATTTAGTAACAAAACACTTTGTTGGGCCACGGGCACTCATCCAGCTTTGTTTGTCTGTTGTTTATATAAGCTTAAATTAAAGTTGCAGTAACTTCAGGTTATATGCCAGTAAAAGGTCTGTGGAAAATCTTACATCACTGGAGACGCAGGGCTTTCAGCTTTTTCCTGTCCTAACTCCCTCCCTCCCCTGCTGTTGTGTGTTAAGGCGGCTGAACCATGCAGACATTGAGAGGATAGCCCCGTTGGAGGAAGGAGCCATGCCATACCACCTAGCAGAGGCCCAGAAACAGGTAGCCTGATTGACTCCTCTAATACACCTCACATCCTCCTGCCTTTTATCAAAGCCTTTCCCTCTTCTCACTCGGCTTCCTTCTCAGAAAGGAGCTAAAAAGGGAGAATGTTCTCGCTGAATTAGCAGAGTGCCCATGTTTTTCTTCCCTTGTGAAGTGCATTACTTTAACTCCCAGATAAAAGTACACCAATTATAGTTATAGAAGAGGAATGGATTGTTGCGTTGCACCTCGCCATGAAAGGCTTCTCCCCCCCTTTTATTCAGTATAGCTGCACATACACATGAGCTGCAATCACACATCTGAGAAGCTAATAAGAGGCTTTTATCAGTGTGGGGCTTGAGGAGTTTTAGGAGCCTTTAGAAAAGTCTGCTAATGGCGGGAGGGGAGTGGGAGTCAAGGTGGATGTGGGAGAACAAAATAGTTCCTGCCTTCACCGGATAACACGGCTCTATATCAGGCTGTGGTCAGAGCTTTCAGGCCACTCATGCTCCTGGGACTCACACTCAGAGGTCTGGAATTTGATTCCTTTGGGGGGGATGCTGCAATTCTCAGGCCTGCCCTTTAGTGGAAGTAGGCTAATTGTTTAAACCCTTTGATCAAGACCTCGATCTTGTTAGCATGCAACCCTCGGTGGAAGCATCTGGGAAGAGGAAAACCCTGATCTGCTCTACTCCCTTTGCATCTGGTCTGGGAGAAGTTGATCACCGCCTCAACCTGCAGTCCTGCACACACACACACACACACACACACACACACACACACACACACACACACACACACACACGCTTTAACAGAGTCTCACTCCAACTGTGTGATATTCATGTAGATGCTTATCTGTACATGGAAAAGGCTTGTGGGGCTAATCTGTTCCCCTGCACCACAGTGAAAACAAAGCGGCTCCGCTTTCAACATCAAATGCCGATCCAGAGATCAAATAGATAAGAGAGAAATTATACTTTGTTGTAAAAATAAAAGAAGACCTTTAACTTGTAGCCTCCCACATGCAGCATGTGTGGAAACTTCAGGGTTCACACAGTCATTTACTGTATCAGAGCAGGTCCGTCTATGACATTTAATACATGTCCGCATTCCATCGCCTTCCTCCGTTGTTGAGTACTCCATAGCATTTTTCTTTCCACAATGTATCTGGTTCGCTATAGTTTAATAGCCAGCCGGTTCATGGTTAGCGTTCTGATCCCCCCCCCCCCTCCCGTCTTTCTCCAGATTCATTTGACCACCGGTGTCTTTTTCTCCCATACAGCACACTCGCGAAACGTCTCGGCCCGTCTGGCTCCAGGCTGCAGAGTCTGCGTACAGGTTCGCTCTGGGCTCAATCGCTGGAGGTGAGTGACATGTCTGCGCCGGAGCCCCCGGCCCGCCCGAGGGGTAACCTTAGCCGGCCAGACTGGCGCGCTGAGGCCCCGGGGCCGGCCATTGTGCTGCATGGGAGAGGGGTTGTGATGTGAGGCTCCGGCATTGTGCTGCCGTGCCACCGGTGGCTCCAGGCTGTCGTTGGGGTCGGAGCTTTGGAATGACACAAATCTTCCGGAACCGCACTCCCTGGAATCTCCGTCTAATTACACTGGAAGGAACCGATACAAGGAACGTCTGACATTACTGCACCTCAGATAGCAACACACTCTGACCCTGTGTGTGTGTGTGTGTGTGTGTGTGTGTGTGTGTGTGTGTGTGTGTGTGTGCTCTCCCCAGACACACAAAGACTTATCAATCCTCATTCATTCACTCACTCAGGCAGGGTCAAAAAGAGATATATATCATGGAGCCGATGGTGAAACTGCCGATAGATAATGAGCTGTTTCTCACCCGGCCTTCTGTGCTGACCGAGCTGTTTGCATGTTTGAGAGAAGAGTCATTACAGCAGCCTTTGATGTCAGACAAGACAAGGCAAGTAAAGCTGAGAGCAGGAGTTTAGAGCAACTTGCTGCAGCGTTGCCTCCCCAAACAGTTACCAGACTTCCTACTCTGAGCGCAGTAATAGTTTATACACAAACACACTTCTGTTCATTTCTCAGCGACCATTCAACGACCCCTCTCCAAGCATATCTGCTGAATTATCATTGTACAACACTATTGTGTAAGACAGCAAATGAATTAGGGTGACAAGATGGCTTATATGCACCAAGAGAACTGTCCAAAATTATATTTTAAAGCTGAAAAGATTAGTAAATCTATTATTTGAGCAACAGAAATGTATTTATTAATTAAAAAATGAACTTGGCAGTCATTCTTCAAGAGAAAAGTCCAAATATTCACCAGTTTCAGCTTCTCAAATGTGAGGATTTGTTGCTTTCTTTGTCATATATGACAATAAATAGATTAGCTTTAGTGTTTGGACTGTTGGTCGGACAAAACAAGGAATTTAAAGATGCCACCTTGGGCTCTGTGAAATTAGCATTTTTCTGTCTTTTCTGACATTTAACAGACAAACAATTAATCGATAATGTAAAGAATTATTAGTTGCAGCCCTAATCCTCACAGTATGTGTCTGAGAAAAACATACCAGCTAATGAATTTGTAGTAACATAATTTGTAACATGTTGAGATGCTCAGAAATGCTGCCGAAACATCGTTTCTAGAAAAACACAATGATTTCAACCAGTGACTGTGTGTGTTTTGCAGCGACCGGTGCCACGGCTGTGTACCCCATCGACCTGGTGAAGACGCGCATGCAGAACCAACGCTCCACGAGCTCCTTCGTAGGAGAGCTGATGTACAAGAACAGCTTCGACTGTGCGAAGAAAGTGCTCCGTTACGAGGGCTTCTTCGGATTCTACAGAGGTAATCCTTTACAGATTTTATAAAAGGAAATCTGTGCGCAGGTCTAACATGTGGCTCTCGTGCAAAACAAACCGTCTGATGGGAAAGCATTAGGATTTGTCAGTGTGCTAATATCAGCAGCATGGTTCGCTAATTGATACCAGAAACCTTTGCCCTCCCTGTTCGGCAGTGAATAAAGCAACACCCAGGGGTCGCGTTTTCATTATCTCGATACCTGGGAGAGCTCCCCGAGGAAAATGACCAGCAGAATTCATGTAGTAGCGCTGTCTGATCTGCCTCTGCCCGGCTGTGTGATAATGGTGCTGAAGGCTTGTGATATACAACACTTCTACCCTCAGGCTGCTCATATGAAGGAAGTCAAGACTGCCATCTACTGCTACCTCCACCACTGCAGCTCTTTGTTGCTCTGATCCCTCTGCCTTCCTTCCTCCTCTCTTGCACCTGATAAGAGGCTGATTGACTCAGAGACAGACACGCTCGGCTGTTTTCTGGCTGCATACCAGCAGCAGTCACTCAGCAGCTCCTTCAGAAGTTTATCTGGCTCGATGAAGGACAGACGGTGAAACAGTATGGCGGTTATCGCCACCGTAGCACCCAGCCCCCCCCGATCTTGTCCGTTGACCACACAGCTCTCTCTGTTCCCCACCAACAGTGGGATCAGGCCTCAACAATGCTGATCCCATACGCACCAGCAGTGTCATATTTTTGGACTTTTGTTCACTTTCAATAGGACCTTTGTGTCGTGGTGCATCAGATGTATCAGCCACATCTGTAAATATTTATGGGTTTGTTTTACGCACACAAGGACCCTGCAGCTTACATTGTTCTAACTGTCAGTAGATGTATTCATTCAGCAGAGATAAAAATGTGCATTCATTTGGAGCCAGGCGTTGTCTCTCTCTCTCTCTCTCTGTCAGGTATTCTAATGGTATCTATGAATAATATTTTGCAGGTCTGCTCCCGCAGCTCATCGGCGTCGCCCCGGAGAAAGCTATCAAACTCACGGCAAGTCATTCCACTGTGTAGCTCAGAGTGTTCAAAAAGTTGCTCCGAATGATTCACCGCGAATGAAAAACATGCATAGAGCACAGAAGAAACGCACTCCTCTCGCAATCAAGATGTGACTGCAACCACAAGTTAACATTAATGCCCCGCTATCAAGATTGGGATTGTGTCTCATCTGCCTTTTTTCTTCATGTCTTCTTCCCTCTTTTTTTTTTTTCAGGTGAATGATTTTGTCAGGGACAAGTTCACCACAGACGATAATGCCATCGTTCTGCCTGCAGAGATTCTCGCTGGTGGATGTGTAAGCATTACTTTTAAATTCAGTCTGTAGATGAACTCGAAAACAAGTAAAGGAACACCTAAAAGATACACAAAATATACACAATATAAGTAATTAATGTGGCTAAATATCAGAAATTATTTTCGTCCAATTTAAACTAATTTAACTCTTACATTTTAATAGTCATTTTTGTGTATATTCAACTTGCTTGTTTGCTTATAAGATAGATCAATATTTTAGTTCATCAGTAAGTACAGGATGCATTTTAGATACTGCATATTGGATATTGGATGTTTAACATGATGATATAAATGTTGTACCTGCTACATAGCTGTTTGTCAACAGGCAAAGTCTAATGACTATATACAGTGGTGGATGAAGTATTCACATCCTTTATTTAAGTAAATGTAGCACTACTGCAATATAAAAAATACTCCATTACAAGTAAATGTTCTGCATTGAGAATGTCACTTAAGTACTAAGTATTATTAGCAAAATGTACTTAAAGTGTCAAATGTGAAAGTACTCTAAACTTAGAAAAATGTCCCCTGTGAGTGTTATAGTAATATATATTATTTTATTGGATTATTATTACTGATGCATTAATGTGTAGGTAGCATTGGTCAAGGTTTACACTATTTCATGTACTGTTGGGTAGTTTAATCTATAACAATATCTATCATATTTTATAAGCTCATCATATGAGTTGTATGTGACTAGTAACTAAAACTGTAGGATAAGTGTAGTGGAGTAAAAAGTACAACATTTCCTTCTGAACTGTAGTGGAGTAGAATCATAACGTAGCATGAATTGGAAATACTCAAGTACCTCATATTGAGTAATTGAGTGGATGTACTTAGCTACACTCCACCACTGACTATTTTCATCCTAAAATCATACCAGTCAGTTGAACTGAACTAACTTATTTTTTACGTTTCAACCAAGGACACATTTTACCAGATTATTCTGTGGTAATTTATTTAAAAAATTGTATTTCCGTCACATGATTGTCATTTAAAAAGTCTAAGAGTAATCACACATTTATTTAGTTTGTGTGAGAGATTATAATTACGTAGCTTCTTATGTCAGATAATCTTCCTGACATCCTACATGAATACAGAAGTTAACTTTCATCCCTGAATCATCTAAATTGGGACTTTTCAAAAAAAAAATCTTGGCCAAATTACAACATAATAACATCTTTTGAGTGCATCACTAGATTAAAGATGTAATTCCTTCACTCTGCGTCTCCACTGGCTGTGGTGAAGTGAAACAGGCCGGCCTGGCAACAGAGCCCGCAGGTTGCTCACAGAGAAGCGGGGTCTGTGGGGTCGTGACCCCTGTCAGGGTGTAATTGTAGGAAGAGGCCCCGGAGGGTCCTGGATGAAGCTGGCTCTAGCTCAGTGTGATTGAGTTTGACAACGCGGTGCATACCTGAGGTGTGTTCACAGTGCAGGTCCCCACACAGGACAACGGGGATGTTTCCAATACACAATCAGGATACATCCCATCTATAGCCTGCATGCTCATAAGATTTATATTTATTTATATGAATTGGACTTTATTTTATGAAAGTTAAAAGTCTGGTTAATCTGACGTCTTGTTAAATTATCGCTCCCATCAGACTGGAGAAGATAAAAGAGATGCATCAATCTTCAGAGCAGCGGATATTCCCCCCTCCACTTTGAAAATGACTAAATGTGCCAGAGCTTTTTTTAGCCCTTTGCTCGGATGTTTACAGATAAGACCCCTGCCCTGAATGTCACCAGCAGCCATCCTGGGGCCTGATTAGATTCAGGGAGGGTGATAAATGTGCCCGAGTCAGAGGGTGTCATGCCTTTAGGGCAGTGCGAGCCGTCCGGGTGATTCAGCGCTCTCTCCCCTGGGAATGGGGGTGAATTGGGGAAGTGTGTGCGAGGCGAGGCCAGGCTGGGCCGCTCACCCTGCCACAGGAGGTGCCTCAGGGGAGGCGAGGGGGCAGAGGGCTGGTGCCAGGGTCAGAGCCTCCCGACCATGAGCCGGGGCTTCTCCTCACCCTACGCCTGCTCTGCTCTGACCCCGGTTGTTCCTCTATCAATGCTTGCTTTTTCCTCCTCCTGTCAAGGCCACTCTCTTACTTTATGAAATCAGGGGGAAAAAAGTGCCTTTTGTGCTGAAGTTTACTGAGATAATTAGAAAACTCTGCTTACACATCATTACTTTTTCACCCAAAGTTCACCCCTCAGATGTGTGTAAGCTCACTCAATCTCTGTGTGCATATAAACCACACTCATCAGTTATTTCTTTATCCTGCAGGCCGGAGCTTCCCAGGTGATTTTCACCAATCCTCTGGAGATCGTTAAGATCCGTCTGCAGGTGGCTGGAGAGATCACCACAGGCCCCAGGGTCAAAGCCCTCAGTGTTGTGAGGGACCTGGGCTTCTTTGGCCTCTACAAGGTAGGTCAGCACCTCTGCAGCACCGTGACGTCTGCAGCATCAACCTCTGTTATACAAGGGCAGTGAAAGGTGCTCTCATGTTCCTGAGATACAACACTGAAAACATGGGGAGTTTATTTATTGTTCACTTCAGTTCATACAGTAACAATGGAAGACATTTTCAGACGTTAATCTACCAATAATTAAAAAAATCAGGTGTTTTGTTTTGTCCACTATTCAAAAAGAGATTCAATTTACTTTCACATAAGACAAAGAACAACAGCAAATCCTCACAAATAAGGTGGAAAAACCATAAACCATTAATTGCAGATTCATTTGATTGTGATTAATCAAATAAACATTTCAGCTCTACTTTGAAGTAATAGTTGTAATACTACAATGTAACAGCACTTAGTCGCAGGTAAAGTTCCTCCATGCAAAATACTACCTTAAACAAGTATAAAAATATTACCAGAATAATGTACTTAAGTATCACAAGTAAAAGTACTTATTTTGCAAAGTTTAATATAAAGTGGTGCAGGAATGAGTCCTAAAACCCGGAAATGAGTTTGCATTTTTGCACTTCCGGTTCCCTCGTCTGGAAGTCAATGTTCTTTTTTAACTGGGTTTTTAGTTAGATGCCAGAAATAAGGTCTGTGGTTAACACAAGTTTCAGAGATTTTAACGTTTTGTTCTACGACATAAAATACATTAATAAATACCTCACTCGTGAATTTGAAGCCTTTATGTGTCTTAAAAAAGGCTGGTTGCTAACAAGTGGCTAAATGAGACTACTAAACGTCATCACGCCGACTCGTCCTCCTTTACAGCCTCGTTGTGTATACTTGCGTTCATTCGACCGTGTTGTAGTTTGTTTATAGCCTAACGTTAGCTTTTTACTTCTGGCGATAGCATTCATGCTTCAAAAATCATAGAAGCGGTGTTCATTTGTGGAGATTATCTTGCTGAACAAAACGTGCAAGTATCATAAACGTTTGTTTGCCACAGAGCTTATTTTCTGCAATGATCCAAAACTCAAAGGAAAAATTCCATTGGCTCATTGTCGAGAGAACCCAGGGCGATGCTAACCTCCTGGTTGGCCTACAAAAATACGTCATCCCTGGAGCACTCTATCATGTTCAACGCTGTTTTGGAAAATTGCAAACAGTCAGCAAAAGGACTGTTTGATATTCAAATTTGCGATCCTGACCTCCATTATGTCTGTATACACAAACAAATGTTTGTATCATTACAGGAAAAAACATTGTGTTAATAAACAACTCAAGTACTGTATTTCACTTGAGTATGTCCTTTTATGTTACTTTATTGTACTAATATTGTACTTTTTACTCCATTATATGTGCCGTATTTGACAGCTACAGTGATTTGTTGTTCTGTAGATTCCGATTTTTCACGAAAAAAAATATGGTTCGGTAGAGTACGGTCTTGACCTGCTCTATATGAAAACCGTCTGACAATATATAAAAATAAAAATAAAAAATAAATTATAAATGATTTTATTGGATTGTTATTAATAGTGCATTCACTTTTAAAAAGCTTTTTAGTGTGGTAGTAGGTTATGGTAGAGTTACTTTTAGCTGTATTGTTTGGTACTTTAATCTTTAACAACGCGTCTGTTTTTAGGAGAACCATATTTTTTGCGTTAAAAATCTGAATCTACAGAACAAAAAATCACAAGTAAAAAGTACAATATTAGTACAATAAAGTAAAGTAAAAAGTACAATATTAGTACAATAAAGTAACATTAAAGGACATACTCAAGTAAAATACAGTACTTGAGTTGTATATTAACATAATGTTTTTTTCCTGTAATGATACACAGATGAAATACTACTGTATTTGAACAAACATTTGTGTGTGTGTATACAGACATAATGGAGGTCAGGATCACAAATTTGAAGATCAAACAGTCCTTTTGCTGACTGTTTGCAATTTTCCAAAACAGCGTTGCAACATGCAGAAAGGAGCTGTGGCCGACAACCAACAGCAAATTAGTGAGAGATTATGCTTTGCTACTGCTCCTTTTCCAGATCCTTGTGGGTTTACTTACAGCTCATAGAGTCATGTGCTCATACTCCATATTTTAATGAGTAGCAGACAGTGTGTGGCTTGTTAAAAAAAAAAGCTGACTTCCTCTTGGCAGAAGGACCAAGCACACCGGGGTCCATGGCAGTGATCTGTGTGTGTGTGTGTGTGATGGATCTCTCTCTGGAGGCCCCGTGCTGCAGCTCTGCCTGGGGGCTCTTTGGCTCCATCATCAGCACTAAAGCCCCCTGTAGGTTGAACAAGACGGCTCCCAGACCACTTAATCCTCAAGACAAACCTCCTCCACCGCCGCCTCTGACAGTGGCCATGATGTGTATTTAAATTGATCTTTTTTTTTTTTTTTTTCTGTTAGGGAGCCAAAGCGTGCTTCCTGCGCGACATCCCCTTCTCCGCCATCTACTTTCCTGTTTATGCCCACACCAAGGCGAAACTGGCGGATGAGGACGGAAGCCTGGGGGCGCTACAGCTGCTCACTGCTGGAGCTATTGCAGGTAACAAACATCTGGAAAGCTCAGCGACATGCGAGATTAATTCAGGGATTTGTCACAATTTCTGCTCCAAGAACTGCATTTTGGTTTGTGCTTTCCTGTTTGAATCACACAATACCCTGGCTGTATATCTATCCATCTATCTATCTATCTATCTATATTTATATCTATCTACTGTATATCTATCTCTATATCTATCGTTCTCTATCTATCTATCTATCTATATCTATATCTATCTCTATATCTACAGTATCTATCTATCTCTCTCTACTGTATATATACACCGATCAGCCATAACATTATGACAGCATGGGCACCCTGACCGGTCTGCGGCTACGCAGCCCCATACGCAACAAACAGCGATGCACTGTGTGTCCTACACCTTTCTATCGGAAACCAGCATTAACTTTTTCATCAATTTGAGCTACAGGAGCTCTTCTATTGGATCGGACAACACGGGCTAGCCTTTGCTCACGTGCATCAATGAGCCTTGGGTTTGGGTCTGACCCTGTCGCCGGTTCACCGGTTTTCCTTCGTTGGACCACTTTTGGCAGGTCCTGACCACTGCAGACCGGGAACATCCCACAAGAGCTGCAGTTTTGGGGATGCTCTGACCCAGTCGTCTAGCCATCACAATTTGGCCCTCGTCAAAGTCGCTCACATTCTTACGCTTGCCCAGTTTTTCGGCTTACAACACAAAGTTCAAAGTTCAAAATGTTCACTTGCTGTCTAATATATCCCACCCGCTGCCAGATGCCATTGTAACGAGATAATCAATGTTATTCACTTCCCCTCTCTGTGGTCTTAATGTTATGGCTGATCGGTGTATATATATATATCTATATCTGTATATACAGTACTTTTGTCATATACTATACAGCTCTACCCATTTCAGGCCCTGCATGATGCTGCTGCAGGGATGTGAGGATGAGACATCCATCCGTACATAGTGAAAGCGCTACATTATGTCTGTTGTGAAACGTCTCTGAAGGTATACCGGCGGCTTCGCTGGTGACCCCTGCTGATGTCATCAAGACCAGGCTCCAGGTGGCGGCCCGAGCCGGCCAGACGTCATACAGCGGAGTCATCGACTGCTTTAGGAAGATCCTCAAGGAGGAAGGGTTCAGGGCGTTTTGGAAGGGCGCGGGAGGTAAACGCACACACTCAACAGTCCTATGAGTGGTTTCATGACTGGGAAATGAGGCTCGCCGTGGCGGCTGTAATTGTCTAGAAGGCACCGCAAGAATATTAAAAACCCTCATTGTAATTTTCAAACTATTTTCCATTAGCTCGTGTCTGCAGATCATCACCGCAGTTCGGTGTGACCCTGGTGACCTATGAACTGTTACAGAGGTGGTTGTACGTTGACTTCGGAGGACAGTAAGTACTTTTAACCCCGTTTGCGCAAGTACGTACCTCTCGTCAGTGTCAAGAAGTGCGTCTCACCCTGATCTGACTCTCTCCTCAGTCGTCCTGCCGGCTCGGAGCCCACTCCCGTACCCACCCTCAAGGACCTCCCCTCTGTGACCGCTGACCACGTAGGCGGCTACCATCTGGCTGCCGCAACCTTCGCCGGCGTGGAGAGAAAGTTTGGTCTGCACCTGCCCAAGTTCAAGCCTTCTGGAGAGGCGACAATCAAACCAGCGGAGGCTTCATAAAGCTGCATGCTCCAGAACGGTTTTATTGAGCCACGTTTATCTTAAACACATCTGAGCGGTTGTCTTACCTTGAATGCTGCATGAGTATGGCTTTATTGCGTTTTCTTTTGCATAGCTTGCACAACTTTATTGTACATATTGTACTTCTCTACAGAGGGACATTATGGGCATGACGAAGGATTGTAACTGCGTTTTCTGAGTGTGCAATGGCTTTGGTGTGCATGTGTGAAGTTAAAAACTTCAGAGACACAAGGATGTACAGATGTTTTCAAAAGTGTTTATTTTGAAATCATGACCAGGCACTCTGGAAATAATTTAAATGTATTTATTGTATTTTATTGAAATAAATCATTCAAAGTGTTTGCTTCTACAGTGTGAAAAGTACATTCTCAGTTTTGACACCAAGCTTTGAGATTCTTCATTAAACAAACGATCTTTGACACATCACTGAGCAGTTACAGCATACATGATCATCGTCTTAGGCATTGAGGATATTCCACTATGTCCAGTCTAACCAGCTGCACTGATTTATGTGGAAACTGGTGCAGTATAGAACAATATAGAAAGTAGAAAGACATCTGGATTTTGGACATTTCAGTATTTTACAAACAAGTGAATATTTAGGTTATCAAATCTGAGAGGAACGGAGATGACAACATGGTTCTACAGTTATAGGAAGTTTTAAAGATGTGATTGCTTTACTACAACTTTGGTGCAAATGGAACTCAGCTACGAGTGTTACCTATTTGGATGTATGTTAACATGCCCTAAATGAAGACATGTACGATTTTACAATCAAAATTAAAGTTTAAGGCATCTGGCTGAAGAAAGGACGACCGGTTTTGTGAATATGGCTTCATGTTAGTGTCTGAGGTCGATAGCCCTGTCGGCCGTGTTAATCCAAGGAAGACTGGTAGAAGACGGTCCAGCTAACTGAGAAGGCAGAGTTGTCCAAATAAAGAAGGTGTAAGAAATCAAAAGATGTCCATACTTCTCTCTCTCTGATTCATCTTTTTTTCCTCCGGTCATGTTGTCATCGCATCTTTTTCCTTTCATCAAAAAAAAACGAGGCTGATATTAACAAGCGCGCCACTGGTCCCTTAAACATCGCCTCTGTGGCGAGTAGATCAGGCAGCCAGGCGCTGAGCTGCCAGCTCCTCTGCGTCGTCTCTGTTCTCGTTGATCTCTGCCAGCGTGCGAACAAAACGGGTCCACTCGTCGTTTCGTGGAACCGCAGTTTGCTGGGTGGGGAGGGGCACAACAGAGACATGACTAAAATCTCAAAAACAGGCTTCTGTGGTGGCACAAGATCACAGGTAATGCTCTATATGCTTATTTACGGACTTGTGGAGAATTACATACTCATACCATCAAGAAACCTTTGAGTTAAATCCGCGAGACGCTGTGCAATCAATCACTAAAGCTGAATCATGTGATTATGAATACAAAACAGAACACTCAAGAGAAACTTGATGGTAAAAAGTCATGAGTCATGCCTGCTCACCTCTCCAATATCGTACACAAGAACTCGTCCATCAGAGTCTCCCACAGCAATTTCTCTGCCAGAATGAGCCCATCTGACCCTGTTGAGAGCCGGGTTACCGTCCACTGTGACGCTGGCGGTAGGAACCTACAACAACATAAAATACCAATTAGAAGAATGGAAACATGCTCTGCAACCTCTATTCTGCTACCACAAGTTAAAAAAAGTAGATAAATGTCTGAGATTTGAGTGTGGCTCTGCTACAAAGATGTAAAAAACTAAAAATCGAAGTGTTGAAATGTGTGTGTGTGCTGTTAGTAGGACTGTAATACCTCGGTGTCGTTGTTGAGGTTCCACAGGTCGAGATGACCCACGCCGTCCACACAAGCAAACAGAGCGGGGTGAGTCGGAGACCACATGACATCATACACGTAATCAGAGTTGTCTTCAAATGAGTAGAGCGGCTTGTTGTTCTGCAGACACATTTGAGGGGAAAGAAAGATTACAAATAATTTGAAACTTTGCTGTATGGGTGTCTATCTATGCATCTATTTATACAAAGATATTGCAGACAGTTGCTATGTACTGTATAACAGACTGTTGCTATGGATGCAGTTCTGATCTCGGACTCCGGAGGACCATTTTTGGGTCCAATTATTGACTTCTTGAGGAATTAGTTGTGTCAAAAGCGGGATAATGTACAGCTACCAGGTAACTGATGCGTCCTGCATCACCCTGTTGGGGTTTATTTCACAACAACGACCCGCTCGCTGTACATTATCCCTTACATATCACCATGTGATATATAGATATGATTAAACATACTTAATGAATGCAAAATGTGATCAGGTTATAACATTTTTAAAACCTGAATTTTTCTTAACTCTTATCAGGCTGCGTCATTTTTTTTTAGCTAGCGAGGCTCATGGGATGACTGCACCACTTTGGTCCAGAGTCAGAGTATCTTGACAAATATTTGATGGATTAGCACAACATTTGACACAGACTTTCATGTTCCACACTGGATGAATTGTAAACTTTTCATCTAGTGCCACCATCGGGTCAAAATTTGTCAAATACTTTGCTTTGTGATCAAATAGCTGCAAAACTAATGACATTCTTATCAGCTGCAGTTTGTGGTGAATGCTATTTGCAGTGCTAAACTAAGATGGTAAACATCAGGAGTGCAGGTATCAGCCTCGCAGAGCTTTTAGTGTCTGTTATACTCTTATGCTTGTTAAATTAGAGGGAACAAATGAGTTATTTTGGCTAAACAGGGTCTAAAATCAACATAACAAGAAACATAATTACCCTGAACTATACAGCAGTTGAAAATGAACAAAAGCTGGATTATAGAGACACAAAACACACAGAGGGAGGAAACTTTTTCCTACACACAGACGTGTCTTTTCAGCCAAATCAAATAATCCTGGGGTTTCCTAGATGTGCTCTAACCTTGGTGCTCCACAGCTTGACGGTCCAGTCGAAGGAGGAGGTGACAAACAGGTGGGAGAAGTCCAGCGGCCCTGCAGCTGTGTGGCAGTGGATCCCTGTGATGGGCCCGTGGTGGCCCTCGAACATCTCACTGATGCCCGCTTTGCTGTGAAGCACACCACAAAATGAAGTGGAGAGTGAGTGCTGACGGATTAAATCGAGCATGAGAAATTTTAATTTTCCAAAAAGCAGCACGTGTTGAGCAACACACTCCAGTCGTGATCATGTTTGAATATACATTTCTGTGCACTGCATGAAGGGGAACAAACAAAGAAAAACAGTTAACACTCCTGTGTTTGTGTATTACATTAAGCATGAAAGAAATCAACAGGCGCAGACGGACCTCTGATGGATTCACATTAATCATTTACTTATATCATGTGATTACCAGCAGGGTGGCAAAAGTGCCTGCAACCCCTCAACCACATGTTGCAGAGCTGTTACCCGACGGAGGCTCTGATAATTAACGCAGAGAGGTAAATACTCAGCATGAGTGATGCTTATGCATTATTAACTGCGATGAGAGTATCATACCATTGTAAATGAGGTGGAAAATTATTCCCCCAATTACAGAGGTGATTCTGCAGTGCAAAGCCTAGCAGCTATCCCCTCTCTGCGGTCTCTGGGCTTACTGCAGGACATTTACACGCTACTCAGTGGCAGCTCTGATTTAAGCCACGTCTCTTTGCTTCTTCACACGAGGACCAACCGCCATGAAAGAGAGGAGCCCCGGTGTCTTAAATGAGAACATTGTGGGATGAAGTGCAGTTTTAATTCTCCCCGGGAAGACCGACTGTAAACAAACTCTCTCACCCAAAGAAACATACTGAGAAGAAGAAGAAAAAAAAAAAAGCACAGGGGAAAAAATGATTTGTTTCCCCTGCATGTGTGCCCTGTTTATGTTGAGCGACCTTTACAAACACAACTGACAAGCGGAAAAGAAAAACAGGATGACTGGGCAGGAGTGAAACCTCAAACAGCAGGCGATCAAGTGTTGGATTTGCGTTGCACTGGGAAGTGAGTGGGCTATATTTATTTGACACTCGGTCCGAGGTGGGCCCTAACAAGCCGCCTCAGTTTCCTGGCGGTGTTTTCGGGAGGGACGCCGGGGACCGCGGTTTTGCTTGCGAACACACCTTCCATGACGACACGACATGTAGACGGAGCCGTCCTCGCTGCCCACCACGAAATTGTTGACATCTCCGAGAGGGAAAGACATGGAGGTGACAGCTACGGCTTTGGACTGCTTGAACACCAGCTCCATGCTGTCCTGCGGAGGGGGAGGCGACATGGAACAACATGTTTAACAAGCTCCCTGCTCGGGCTCTATGTTAAACACACACGCTGCCAAGCACAACCTATAAAAATCACTTGACAGTTTATTAATGCATAATCTAAATTCAACTAGCACTTTATAAAAAATGGAAGTTTGACATTGAGGTCTTGGCAGCGCCAAGTGAAATGACACAGCTAGCAAAGTTAATTTCCTTGAAAGTGAAAAATGAGTTGTAGAAAAAAATACCAAACTGGAATGTTCAAACGAAGGAGTCCGGCCAAAATGTTTGACATTTAGCATGAAAAGGAGGGACAGGAAGTGTGAGGAATGTGAGACTAAAGAGACAGAAAGTACATAAAATGTAAAAACTAAGCTCTAATCTTTAAAATGATTAACACTGCAATTAAATGTTATGGTTAAATCTTTTATGTACTTCAGAAATATTCCTCTGACCACCCATGGGAGAAAAATAACACACACACACGCATATACAGTATATACAGTATACGTTACCTGCGGCTGAGAGAGCATGTCCAGACTCCAGGAGCAAATCTTGCCATCAGTGGAGATGCTAATGAGGTTGTGGGCGTTCTGGGTGCCAACCACATTCACACAGTACACTGGGTGCTGCAAAGAGAGCGAGGGAGGAATGTTAGTCTTCTGCTGTATTAGAATAACAGAAGTATAAGCCCGCTGTGTCGGTTGTTTCGTGTACCGTGTGTGCTGCTGCTGACAGGGGAGTCCTCTGCACTGGGGTCCTCTTGTTGCTCCTGTTGTCCCACAGGACAATCTGCCCGGAGTACGTGCCCCCCACCACCACGTTGGGGTGGAACTTGGCAAACGCAGCCGACATAACAGCAGACTGTCAGAAAGAGTAGAAAAAATAGAAAGAAAAGGCAATGTTTAGCTTCTCTAGTGATGAAAGAGTAAATGTTTATAGTGAGACAGCCCGGCGACAGGTCTCTAGAAATACCATCATGTCCAATCAAAAAAGCAAGACTGCATCCAGAGAGGTGTTGATTCAACTTCATGATCATTCTGGAGGATGTAGTTTGTGATGATGTTGAACTGTATTGTGTTTTACTTGCAGGTGTTTCTATTATTTTGTCCACCCCATTTATATTAACTAGTGCAGTGCCTGTTCGGAGCGGGCAGACAGCTTTACCCCCCGGAAGTGCTGCTTGCAGCGTTGTCGAGAACCGACTGTAAATAAATCTAGAGTCAAAATAACTAATAATAATAACTTGAATTTTCCACTGAGGTAACGGACCACAAGGCAAACCTGTATAAAATCAGGTTTTGGCTAGATAGATAGATGCAAAATGCTGCAGTTAAGCTTCATAAGGGCAATAATCAGAACGTGGAAATCATCAAACTTGAACCTGCTTCATCTCAAAGTTATAGAACTGTTCTGTGCAAAACAAATCTTGACACTGGTCAATGGGATTATTTATTTTTGTATTGTGATTTTTTTGGTTTAAAAGTGGCCTACACACACTTATCACTTCTCCTGTCAGAATCTCACCTCAATATTTTTTCTAAAGGGACTTTTCTTGACTAAAATTATGACGCACAGTTCAGGAAAATCTCCCTATGAGCCGACTTTGAGGCACACAGAGAAAACTGCGTTCACACTTCTGTTCAGTTTTATTCATCTGAGCAATACGCCTGCATCTACATCCGCTCTGGCGGCAACAACATGTGGTTCTACTCAACTCGTCTTGGCGAAGGAGCCTCGGGGCAGGCATTATAATAAGGCAGAGCGGAGGAGCTGTGCTGCTCGTCTGAACACAGGGCCCTTGTTTGGATGCACATGATAACCAGCCCTACCCCGCACACTTAATCCGGCTGCAGCGCTCGGATTCCATTCAACTCCCCGCGCCACAGGTCTTCTCCGGCGCCTCACGAACATGTGTTTGCGGATAGATGTGGTGGAGGTGGATGCCAGTACGGTGAACTCACAATGTGGATGAAGGCGGAGGAAAGAGGGGGGGGTTGGTTGGCGGCGTTCCACGCTTGTCATGGAAGAAGCCACCCGTGAGGATGTGGGGGAGAGAGGTGGGAGAAAGAAGCAGAGAGGCTTTTGGGTACCTGACAGTGGAAGACGTACTCCGGTGTGGGCTTCTTGTACTTCATGTTCCACACTAAGGCCACGCCGTCTGGCTCGTGAGGAGCTTCCTCGTTGTTGTTGTATGAGGCAAGCAGGAGTTCAGGATACTGGTGACAGAAAGAAAAAAAAATTCAGCCCAAATGAATGTCGGGGGGGGAGGCAGACATGCCCCCCAGGCTTGGCTCCATGTGGAAAATCCTCGCCTGCCCTGTGTGGTGCTTCTGAATGCCTTAAAGAATGAGTAACCTTTCCTCAAGATTTATGGCTTGTTTAATTAGCCCTACCCCCTTTAAGACTTTTTGCGTTTTTATTTCCTTTCATAATTTTCACCAAAAGCTACGGTTCTGAAAGCGCTCAGAGGAACAGCGGCGGAGTAAAACAGAGCAGCTCATTGAGAATCTAAAACCCAACAGAGGCAGAAAACGACTACAGAAACACCACCCAGATGTCAACAAACCGTTAACCTCTGCTGCTTCTAAATACTTGATCTGAGATTTACAGTTTGTGAATTAACAATTTCAAAATGACAAGGATGTGGATGGATCTCGCTCTGAGCTGGTAAATACTGTGAACAAAGAGTTGGTGTTCAATCACTGTCAGAAGTCGTTGCAGAATCAGGCATTAAATGACCTCAGACACCAGAGGAAACAAATCATTACGGCCCCCGACTGAGTGACAATGTGTGGGACATAACTTACTTCTCCTGGGGGACTTGTGGCGAAAAGCAAATCCTGTCAAACTCAAGCTATGTAATCATAAAGCATTATGGCTGTGCAAAGTTAAGTTGTTTCAACAGCCAATTAGCAACACGGATGCACATATTCTATTTTACCTCGGGCTGTCAATCAATTAAAAATATTTAATTGTGATTAATCGCATGACTGTCCTTAGTTAATCGTGATTAATCGCTAATCTTTTATCTGTTCAAAATGTACCTTAAAGGGAGATTTGTCAAGTATTTAATACTCTTATCAACATGGGAGTGGGCAAATATGCTGCTTTATGCAAATGTATGTATATATTTATTATTTGAAATCAATTAACAACACAAAACAATGACAAATATTGTCCAGAAACACTCACAGGTACTGCATTTAGCATAAAAAATATGCTCAAATCATAACATGGCAAACTGAAGCCCAACAGGCAACAACAGCAGTCAGTGTGTCAGTGTGCTGACTTGACTATGACTTGCCCCCAAACTGTATGTGATTATCATAAAGTGGGCATGTCTGTAAAGGGGAGACTTGTGGGTACCCATAGAACCCATTTTCATTCACATATCTTCAGGTCAGAGGTCAAGGGACCCCTTTGAAAATGGCCATGCCAGATTTTCCTCGCCAAAATTTAGTGCAAGTTTGGAGCGTTATTTACCCTCCTTTGCGCTTCACAGGCTAGTATGACATGATATCAATTGATTTCTTAGGTTTTCTAGTTTCATATGATGCCAATATCTTCACTCTAGCTTTAAAACTGAGCCTGCCATGACCTAAAAATCGCAAGTTGCGTTAATGCGTTTAAGAAATTAGTGGCGTTAAAACGAATTTGCGTAACGCGTTATTATCGCGTTAACTTTAACAGCCCTAATTTTAACACAATAAATCAATTCTTATTTCAACTTCCAAATGCTGCTCTGGAAAATGTGCTCAACTGTTGGTTTAATTACAAAAAGCTGTTTTAAATAAAATGACCTGGAGGGACCAGTCGAGGCAGGTGACGACGCGATGCTTGGACCAGCGCTCATCCATGAACTGCCTGTTGAGAGAGAGCTTTGTTCCAGCCTGGATTTCACTGGGGGAAAACAAAGAAACACGGATCAATAAAAACACTTCTTCAAAAACCAATTACCGTGTTTTTTTTGTTTTTTTTTAACACTAGTTGTCCAATTATTACCCCTCCTTCTCCTCCAGGTCACGACCGCTGTAGTCGAAGAAGAGGTCCACATGCTCCGATAGAGCCCGCTCAATAATGCGTGTGCTGTGGTCGAAGAAATCCACAAACTCTTCGGAGTGCAGGATCTGGAGTTTTTCCTCCTCTGTCAGCTCGTGGGGGAGTGCTGCACAGAGGAACACAAACTGAAATGTGGTAGGGATCCCTGCTGCTCGTTGCCATTACGATATAGCATGTAATGCACTGCTTTACAGGAATAGAAACCTCTTTGCATGCTGCAACAACTATTATAAAAATCCCTAGAAGAACTGAAGGGGCTCAATTTGTGTTGCAAGTATGCATCATCAGTGGTAGTGAAGTACCTTCCTCCTCCTCCTTCTGGTCCAGTTTCTCAATCTGATTCTCCACTACTGGTTGAGGTGGAGCACTTTCTTCCTCTTCTTCTTCCTCTGTTGATCAGAAAGTGAAACTATGTGAAACACTGGAAAATACACACAGTTAGGTTGTAAACACCGTGGTTGCGTCCAAAATTCCATACTAAAATCCTATTTAGTACGCTAAAACAGTATAAATATCCCAAAATGCAATGTGGTAGTGACAACAACAGTCATAACAGACGTTGACCGACAGCTCTGTAACGTCAATAACGCTTCAATTTAAGTTAGTAAGCATAGCGTCCTTTCAAAATAAACTTCCATTTGCACAGGAAGTTAGGTTTAGGCAACACAACCACTTAGTTAGGGTTAGGAAACGGTCGTGGTTGACGTTAACTTCACTGACTAACGACTGACGTGACTCACGGAACTGGCGATACTAACGAGTCACGTGACTAACCATTGACAAAATAAGTCAACGTTCCTTTAGTTTTATACGGGACACAAACAGCGGTCTCCTAGTTGAAAGTCTTGTGTTCGTTTGTTTGGAGTTAGTTGAAAGCCCGGTTCGTTACATACTGACGCTAAAGGGTGCGACGTTTCTGATGCCGAGGAGCGCTGCCCAATCGGTGGTATTTGACGAGTCGGGAGTGAGACCGGGTTGAAGCAACATCATTCCTATGCAAGAAATCATAAATAAATTTTGTTTACGATATCAATTTTGTCAAAACTTCAAAGGTAAACAGGGAACAAAAATAAATTCAAAGTAACAACGTTCACACAACGGGCGTCCATACAGACGTTTCACACCTTTTGGTCTCTACGTCTTTCACCTCCATTATTTCCTTTTTTCAATAAAAGCTCCACCCAGTGATTATGGGCACGGCAAAAGACTGATTTTGTATCTGTGCCTTGCATTTGTTTGGTTTGTCAGCACAATGTCGCCTTTCAAAAAGGGAACCTGCTCCTCTAAAGCGGGGAAGTTTGTCATTTGTGTTAAAGGGACACAGCGCAGGGGGTGTCTTGTTGTCATAGGGACCCCTGTCCTTCCCAACTGTTAATGAGACTCTATCCATTCAATAGAAAGTGTAGCTGTCAGTGTAGCTGTTTCCTCTGTGTCCCAGTAGCAGGTTGCCCCCTTCTAGGCCACGGGGCAGCGGGGCAGAGGGTGTGGAGCAGCTGCCCCGAGCCCGTCCCATTGGTCCGGCCAGATGACGGCATGGTGCAAAAGCAGATGGTGATGCTGGGATTGTCTTGTGCTCTTCAGAGGTGGCATGGGGATGGCACAGAGGTTTTCCGCCTGGCTGCCCCGAGACAAGCTTCTCCCTGAACAGCAAGCCTGTGCAATTACCGTCCTAGCAGGAGGTCCTGCAACTCCTATTCAACCTCAGAGAATGTACAACAAAATACAGGCCGGACCAGCTGGCAAACTGCACACCGGGTCTACCTCAAAGAAGATTTCAAAACACATCTCCTAGAGACGGTATATAGCCTATGCTTTCAATGTAAAAATAAGAGCAAAAAGCAGGACAAAACAGATTCATGAGGAGAGGGGAAATACTCGCCTGGTTCCTACAAGCATTTATCTTGGTATGAGCCTTATAGTTAATCTTAAAGACGACAGCACCGCATGCCAGAATTTCCTTCCTACGGAGATAATCTAAATGATAATGTCATCTGTCACGTTGTCCATAAAGTGATTTATCCCCTTTCTCAGATGGAGGTTTGGGGGAAGAGGGTTACCGGGTACACTGATGAGTTTACAGAACTGGGTTGATGACACAAGCCATTTCGATGTACGGCCATACTCTGCAACCAACAGGAGAAGGTTAAAATCTTTCCTTTCAAGGGCCTCAATCAGGCTTAAAGGAAAACAGTAATCACTGTCTTTCAGCTAGTCCCGGCCGTGCTCGTCAGCCCTTTCCCCGGTGAGGCAGCCAGAGCAATCAACCTGCCATGCATTAGGAGCGGATAGACAATCTGAAAATAAAGGGTATAATGCACCTGCCAGCCAAAATGGCCATTTGGAGAAAAGCTAGTGATCCTGGTGACCCCGCTGGGGATGTGTAGGGGGGTAGGAGCGCCTAGCGCTGCTGGGTGGTGGAGGAAGGGGAGAAACGGGAGGGGAGGGGGGGTTGCATTTAACAGAATTCACCCGGATCACCGATGTCCCATACACTGACACCTCCTCTCAAAGCAGGCTCAATTATGGCTTTTGTACCACTTAAGAAATAAAAGCTTTTGGGGGGGGGGGAGCTCTGGACAGGAAGGGAGGGGGCTAATCACAGGTCTCAGTCAATGGACAATATATTAATGCAAACACGGTATGTACAAAGTCTAATACGAAATGACCTTTGCTCTCCGCTGCAGGTGTCTTCCACTTTCTATATGTCCCTCCACAATAAGGGTCTGACTTCAGCACGTGCAACTGTTAGTTTTTTTTTTCTTCCTGCTTGTATAAAGGCCACAGAACACACAACTGCCAATACATTCACAAACACACACAAACGTGTGCACTATCATTTCTTGTTTCTTAAAATAGAGTACCTCTAGCCCCAGGTTACGAAATGCACTTCAAAAACTGCGATCAACTATTTTGCATATGGCGCAACATCAACATTTTTGGTTGTGTGTGCAGCAAATTCAAAATGGCTGCAAGGCGAATAAAAACAAAGACATCTGCAGTCAGACTTCTGTCAATCTGATAACACTCTTTAAGACTTAGTCATCCGTGAAACAGGAGGCTATTGTTTTCAACTTCTTCAACACGGTTACGCATGTCTCTAATGACACCGAGGTCTAAAGATCACAAAACAGGCCGACGGGGAGCAGAAATCCAAAACCAGCACTCTCCTCCTTAAGAAAAACGTCTGTCACAGATCATATACAAACCCATAATATTGTCAAATGAGATTAAGAACAAAAAACAGGATGTAAAGGTGCAAATACTCACTCAGAAAAAAAAGGAGAATATGCCAGATTTTCAATTCAAAATGAATGACAGAGGGATACAATAGATATTTAACAGTACTAATCATCAAGTGCATAAAAGCTGACCACGATTACAAGTGGCACTTCGAACAAGAAGGCCATTAAGGGCTTTTGTGATGAAAAAGTTTTGACCTGCCTCTGAATTCAGAGTGATTAAAACAATCGCATTCAATTAAATATTAGATTTACTGAACTGCTCTACATACTCATATTCCTGACGAGCCTTTTTAAACGCTGCACCAGACCAACCACTCCACACACACACACATACACACCACCACCACCCAACCTCCAACAATATCTTACTCCATAATTACAGCCTCTTGTTGAGGAGTGCATACTGATGCTGCATATTACCTACTAGTACAGTGTGAGCGGCGGCGGCGGCACAGAAATTCACCAATCTGATGGCTTAAATCAACAAATTTTCTGAAACTAAATAGAGATGGAATTCAAGTCTAAAAGAAATGCATCTATGCTGCAACATCAGGTCACAAACTTGGCAATTAAAGATGAATTAATATCAATCAGACATAGACATCTGAGAGGAGATTTCAGGGCACATTGGGCTAATAAAGACCAATTCATGACGCCATACTGAACGCATTAATAATCAAATGTTATAACCCGATGATGCGTTCTCCTTGTCTGTTCAGGGGTTTTTCTTTGGGTCAACAGGGCAGGTGATGTTAAATCTTTTACTCCTTTCTCCTAGATGTCTTGCACACACCGTGGGGAACCCTCGGTTTGCAGCAGCCGGGGCACGCCAGCCGCTCCCTCTAATGCCACCGCCTGCTGACCTTGAGAGTGCTGCGCCGTTGCCTCCTTTTGACAACATGATAAATCGCTCAATCAGAGAACAGGCCCGACGCCACCCCACACATCAAAAATGCGCCGAGGGGAGCAAAGCCGGGGAAGGGGATGCCGTCTCATCGAGTGCCAGAAGTGATGGTGTGAAAATGCACAATGTCACTGAGTGTGTTTTGTTATGTGCCTGTTCGGTGAAGGGAGAAGACAGGGAAGCGAGGGAGTTGATGAAATGATTACATAGTGGCGAAGAGGGGAAGGGGGCCTCGTGTTGAACAGCTGGCAGAAACCACCGTTGTTTAACACAGTTTTACAATGCCCAGTAGAGTCCGGAGTAAAGAGCGACGAGGAACACGGGGATGCTCTTCATCCTTCACTAGCTCTGCTCATAGTTTTCCACAAAATCACACAATTTCATCGTGTGCTCGTGCTGCACGCCACCTCAGGATTTACTGCACATCACCTGATGGGACAACAACCAACAATCCGCACACTGTTTAAAACCCTAACCAGGCTTTCAAGGATGCTTAAAAAGGCGTGTTAGCTGATGCAAATAAATGGAGCAAACGGCTAAAAAAAGACTCCAAGAGTTGCAGTTGGATGTTTTGTAGAATAGTTCTGATATTTCTTTGAAAAAAGCAAAACAGAAACACAAAACAAAAATCTGGATTTCAGTCGAGCGCATTATTCGCCATCTGTCATTACAAGAACAAGCAGCACACCCACAAGTATTGCATATTTTATGGAACATGTGTTCAACATGTGGTGTCAGTAAGTAGCAAATATTCTCTTTTTTGCCGACCGCATGAGAGCTCCAGTGCAGCAATTACATACATATCGACATGCTTCAGAGGCAGTGAGCAGTCGTACGCGCAGAGCTTCATATCTTCCCCCTCGATCGCATTTCTCCTTCCCGTCACTGCTTTTCTCATCCTGCTCATTAATTACACCGAAGCGGAGTTGGTTGTGAGGTTGAGAGGAGCGGGGCTTGTCTGAATTTAATCTCTCCTTTGACTTCTTGTGTTTCCTGGGCCTCATTTTATCTTTACTTTCATCTCAAATCAAATCTTTTCCACTTGTGTTTCACTTCCGGTACGCACTTGTCCGCTCATACAGCACCACAACAGCCGTTATGAATACAAGTGGTGCACCATTCTTGCAGCAAATTAAAACATTTGTTAGCAAGGAAGCTACACATCTTAGACCGATACGTTCTTTATGCATCCACATATTCAATCAGTTAGGTTGATATACCCTAGAGATGTTCCAATATCATGTTTTCCTTCCCGATAGCGATTCCGATACCTGAACTTGCAGTATCAGCCGATACCGAGTACAGATCTGATGCCCGCGTGATAAAAAATATATAGTTATTATTATTATTTAACAGCTGTTTATTACTGACCATGTATGGATGTGATTGCTATCTTTGTTATATGGCCTGGCTCAGGTTAAACCCTTTGTAAAACATGAACAAATACATAAAGTGAATGCAATAGAACTTTCTTTTATTATTCAGTTCGTCAGTTACAAAGAACATAATTAAATGAAGCTAGGAATAAATAACAATTCCACTGCGAAGAAGAATTGATTTACTGTTAAAAAAGTTGATTTTTTTCTGGGTTAATAAATCAAGGTATCGGATCAGTGCATAGACAGGCGTACTCGCCAATGACCAATCCTGAATTTTGGGCAGTATCGGACGCATTTCTGATACTGGTATAGGTATCGGAACAACTCTAATATACACACAGGTTTTGTCCATTTTTCAAGGTTAAAGCTAGAGTTGGTAATCTTCTTCAAAAACATTTTTGTTATATTTGTTGAAATTCTCATTAGATCCCGACAGCAATCAATAAATCAAATGCTCTGACAAAAAAGAAAAAAAATGTAGTATCTGTGGCTGTTGCAGGAATGTAATAAACCTACTTACCTGTATGCACTCTGCTCGTGCACTCATTGCGCGTCACTGGAGTCTTACACAAGTCTGGTAGCTTGAAAGCTGTGAGTACTAACAATAGCCATGTTCGTTGTTTACGTTCATTATGATAATTTGGGGGCGTGGCTTTGGAGGGAGGCCGGAAGCGACGGACTGTCAGCGTTGCCAACTTGGCAAATTTCTTGCTAGATTTATGGACTTTTGGAGCTAGTGCTGCTAGCTAATTTCATCGGTAAATGGTATTTATATAGTGCTTTTCTAGTCTTCCGACCACTCAAAGCACTTTACACTACATGTCAGAACTACATGTCATTGGAAAAGAGTTGGCAACACTGGGCTGGGTTTTTAAAAATCTAGTGTACTCTTGCTGGTTTCTTAAGATTACCAAACCTAGCTTTAACATATGTAATAATATGCGAGAATCACCTTCTTTTTGCTGAGTCATGACAGGTGTCTGGGTCTCTTTTGTGTAGGACACAGTCTCACGTGGAGGGAAGTCCACTTGTGTGACTTTGGCCATCGCCAGTTTTGGAGTTCCACGCCTAAAAGCACAAAACAACTCAAACTTTGCACAGCTCAATATTACCACAGTGATATTAACAAGAGTCAGTCATTCTGCTAATCACTGTTCTCATCTGCTTTTGTAACAATTTTCATCTCAGTGCAAGTGGATTCAAAGTAAGTCAGTAAAGGAGTGTTTCATGGGATGGCAGAGAGACTTCAGATTAGTGTAGCAACCAGTGTGAATCAATTAAAAAGGTTGTTGTCTGACCACTCTTGCATGCACGACTTGACTGTTTTCCTGGACTGCATTAACCGAATAATGACTTTGGAAGACAGTAATCATGCCATAGATTTAGAGAAGGGAAAATGACCAGGAAAGGAGAGAAGAGAGTGTCCAGTACCCCAGCTCAGAATCAGAGTGAAGTTGAAGAGTGGACGGGTCAGAGTCCCAGTGCAGAGTCCTGGTTAGTGTCACAGCAACAAGGCGGCATTAGTGAGAGAGAGAGACAAGCGGGCACAAATGAGGAGAGGAAATAAAGTTAGCATTATGGCACACAACATGCTGATTGGTCACAAATCAGTTATCAAAACACACTTAAAACTGGATATGTTTTTTTCAGTTCAAGCTTAGAATCTGCCTGCACAAAGCTCAGAGAATGTATCTGCTTAAAATGCATGGACACACAGCCTCCCAGAGTGAGATGACACAGGGTGTAATGTGCAGCCTGCGGGGCTGATACAGCCTGAACTGTGTCACACCAAAGACTCTGAGTGTTGTGCAGACAGAGAGGGGAGAGAGAGAGAGAGAGAAGAGAGAAGAGAGAAGAGAGAAGAGAGAAGAGAGAAGAGAGAAGAGAGAGAGAGAGAGAGAACCCTGAGGGAGAAAACATGACCTCCATGTGTGTAGGAAATGGCCATGCTGGTGAGGGAAATGAGTCAACACGTAGGGGGAACAGCTCCCTGGGCCTGATGGGACACTGGGGGAGCTTGAGTTTCAGCCCAGGGAAGGGGCTCTAATTAGGGGTTAAGAAGTCCCCCAGGCATCACAGCAGCCTGCTGTTTTATTGTTAATTTAGGATCGTCCTAATTCAACGGCACACAAATTAAATAAACATGCACTCAGTTGGCATAAACTTGTCATTATTCACTGTAATGGTATGAGACTTTCCAAAAGATTTTTACCTCAGTTGTGCTTAGTGTAATCATGCTTTAAATACATTCACAGCCTTTGTCTGGAGTTGATGCAAAGCGTATATAAAGCAAAAATAGACCTACATTTTTCTAAGCATTATTCAGAATACTTCAGAACTAATCTGCTTGAGAGGCTGTTGAGTGACAAGGACGCTGAAATCACATTCTTGCGGGCGTAAGCATAACTGAGCACATAAAAAGCACAAAAATCACTTTTTGAGACGACATATAAAGCTCAATAAAGCATTTAAACATGTTGCCTCAGGTGGAGAAATAGCCATGAATTCTTGATAAATAGGGATGTTGGCATTGTTTCCATGCTTGTAATGTACTGTACTAGAAGCGGGGGGAAACAATGTTGTTACTCAATCTGTTGCTGAGGAGTGTGTGTGTGTGTGTGTGTGTGTGTGTGTGTACCTGGGTCCCACGGCTCCATCAGAGTCTTGGCTCCCCGCCTCACTCGGTGTGCCCGCCGATTTGGGAGTTGGGGAGACGGGAAGAGGGACTGCACACAGCGAGACAGACAAGAATTATCTGTTACAGTGTGAAGACATTCAGCTATTCACAACAGAGTGCAAAATGCATCCAAAATGCATCATTATTAGTAAGCTAGTTAAATCAGTGTGTACATAACAAACTTGTGCTATGGCAAGATCAGCACATATTAGGAAATAATCTTTAATAACACAATTACTTCCTTTGTCTTTATTAAATTAGTTTTTTTTCATTTCTGTTTCTAGCTTGTTTGCATCCTGAGAGATTTGTGAGGATTTTCTTATGGATCTCTTCTGCCACCTGCTGTTTGCAACACGTCAGTGCTCTAACAATCCTGCTCTGGATTAACTCCAATGTTAATACAGTCTATACTGGTATTATTTTACAAAAATTTGTCTTTTTTTTATCAGTGCCTCCCCTTCTACAGCACAGGTGTTCATGTACATTTTTATGAAATCTATATGAAATATAAGAAAACTGAGAAATCTAAAGTAAGACTCATGTTTGAGAGGTTATTTAACCCATTTGTGTCTGCATCTGAAATTTTAAATTTTTAAAAAAGTGTTCTCTGGGCTTGTCTAAGCACAAATGTGAAGAAATATTCAAAATCTGTCAAAACCATTAGGCTGAAGAGGTCTTATTAACTGACTATGGGGTTAAAGTGCTGGCTTTCAGCTGAGGCTGTTTGCATCCACACCAGATGAACAGTATAAATATGCCTTTAATATAAACATGAATCCATTTTTTAGGGGACAGAAAGTAATAGCACAAGTAAACACAAAGTTATTATATCTAATATTATGCTGCACATACATTGAAGTCAATGACTGTCCGAAGGTTACCACAGCCATATTCACCTCTTGCTTGTTTCTGAGCTTTTTGCCTTCAGTTTAGTCAAACACATGATCAGCTTTACTGAGCTCTGGTGACTGAGTCAGCCTGTAAAGAACAGTCCACTGTTTGGCCATTAAAATCTGTATGTTTTATTTCAATATCCTACTGCTTAGATCTGCTTTGGGGCACATAAAATAATTAATGCAATGATTTGAACGCTGCTCACCCAGTATGAATGTTAACACCCTCAAACCCTAGTCAAAGAGCCAAAACACTGAATAAAAATACTGACTGTACTAATACAATGACAGCAATGTATGTGAAATATAATGTCAAATCAGCGACTGTAATTGTTTCGTTTATGAACAGGTATTTAAGAGAATATATGAAACAATATGTATGAAAATGAAATGTCTAGGAACCCTGTGGATGTGCCTGTTTTTTCCCTAGTGTCACAGAATTTAAAAGCAGACATCACAGAAGTTAAGTATGTACTGTTAATATAAAACATACCAACAGGAGAATCTGAGGTTATGCCCATACTCTGTAGCAGAGCCTCAGCCTCACGTCTTTTTTTATCCAGGTCAGAATCATCCTGGTGATGTGCAGCAGCCTCTTTCAATTGGTCCGCCTGGAAACATACAATATCCATATTACATTGCTATTTCCAGACCAAGAAAAGGTTTAATAAAGCATTCAACTCTCAAAGACATTATTCCTGCTGGTATCTGCACAAACAAAATGAGATATAAGACTGGACTATCAGGACTTATTTTTTTATCTTGGGTACAAACAGTACTGTCAATCATTGTGGTACGTTTAAAAAAACACCTTATAGACATCTAAAAAATGGACCCAGTCAGATATTACATGACAGTAAACAAGGACTCCTTTCGTTATTATTGGATTAAGCCCAAATTGAGCATTTTCATACACTTTACTTATTGTCAAAAAACAATCCTTGATAAAGATTTTCTTTTGCTAGATTTATTTTGACATATTAGATCATCTATGTTCAAATGTATTTGCTACACAAATCACAGACATGTATAAACAGCACAAATCTGAAATCCTTGATGACACAATTATGATATAGAGAACGAATAAAAAAAAAATCAACAATTTTAATGTTACTTTGCATCTCAACTCGCACATAATCTGGGCCATTAGAAAGATTTTTACATTCTGTATACATCTCACAGCTAGTTCTGTAATAAAATATCAACTATGGTAACTGAGCGGCATCTCATTCACTAGGGAGTTTAACAAATACAAACCAGTTATTGTTATTAGGGCTGTCCCGAATACCATTTTTTGGGCTTCGAAGTTTCAGTGAGAAGTATTCGAAGGTATTCGAAACTTCACAGAGCGGAATAGCGCAGCAGGCTGCCATGTTCTTCTGTCTGTCTGTCTGTATGTCTGTCTGTCTGTCTTTCTGTCTCCCCCATTACAGCGCCGCTGCCGCACTACTGTATGCACACGCACTTCTACACATAACAAACAGCAATATCATTCTGAGAATAACTAATAATTAATGTTGAATATGAATAATGGATAATGTGGGATTATTCTGTATTTCATGGGCTATTTCTGGATTTATACTTTATTATTGCATTCTTATATATAAAAAATGTAAGTAAGTAAGTAAGTAAGTAAATCTTTATTTATATAGCACCTTTTAAAACTCACCGTTACAAAGTGCTTCACACACAAAATGAAACATCAAACATGAAAAATTACAATATGACACACAGAAACAATGAGAAACAGATCAAACAAAAACAGACAAACACACATGTGGATGAGGCCTATAGAAAGGCTTGCCTATAGAGATGGAATTTTAGAAGCTGCTTAAAACAGTCCAGAGATTCAGCAGCTCTAATAGATTGGGGGAGGTGATTCCAGAGAGTTGGGGCTAAGACAGAAAAGGCCCGATCACCTTTTGTTTTGCAGTTTGAGCGGGGGATGGATAAAAGGCCGAGATTAGAGGATCGAAGTGCTCGACAGGTCGTTAAAAACGAAGCTTTCGAATAGTGATTTGAAGGACGAATACCATGGGCAAGGGTCGAAGCTTCAAAGCATTCGGGTCAGCCCTCATTGTTATAAATTATATTATTATTTTTAAACAATGCCTCTTATTGAAAGATCAACCTGCAAACTTTCTCAGAAGGACCCTAAATCTTTCTAAGAGGCCTTGGAGCCTGTTGTGTACGTCTGTCAACATAACCATCAGTCGTCTTAAGCTCTAAACTGCATTTGACTCAGATGCAAATAGTGGCCATCAGTGATTTCTTGCAGCATCTTGACTATCAAAACTGAAAAAATATTTTGCAATGCTCACATTGAGCCATTTATGGTTTTGATGCTGTTCATTCTCCATTTAATTTTTTTGCATTCAATATCAGAGAAAATTCAAAGCATTGCAAAATGTTACACATACCGCTAGCTTCTTGCGCTCCTCCTCCTTCCTCTTCTTCTCCTCTCTGATTTGTGCCAGGCGTTGCTTCTTCCTCTCAAGCTCTGCTTTCAGCTCACTTTTGTCAGACATGATGCCACAGCTGTATACAAACAACACATTTTTGTTTGTCTTCCATTGAGAATACACTATAAAAATAATGCACTTTGAGTTTACGTGTAATGAAATGTGCTATATAATAAAATTGCCATTGCCATTACATTGTTTAAACCTGCAATAGGCAGAATGTTTTTGGCATCATTGAGCAAAAAAAGACTTGAAACTTGACTTGGACTTGCAAAAAATGACTTGTCAGCATCTCTGCTTTTTAGTATAACTATAATAAAGTATACTTAAAGTATACTTAAAGTATACTTAAAGTGCTAAATATAATTTAGCACTTTAAGTATACTTGTCAGTATGAGCCAAGTATACTTAGACTTTTCTTTATACTTGTCTGTATACTTGTCAGTATGAGCCAAGTATACATAGACTTTTAAGTATACTTGTCAGTATAAGCCAAGTATATCAGATAAAAAACAAGCATCAAGGGTTTGTGTTTGTACTGTCTACTGATAAACAAAGACTTTAAAATAAATAAAAATAATTAATAAAAATCCAAGCATCTCCTGACAACTGATGCTCTCAGCTTCAGCACCATCTTGCACAGCAACGGAGACAGCTAGACCTCACCTAGCTGTTAAAATGACCATCCAATAGTATTTTTCTGACTTCTCTGCAGCTGAGTGAGTTAAACATCTTGACTCATTGGAGATAACTACTCTCAGCTACATGTACTTCCTGCAGCTGTCGGACTCCACAACCAGCACTGCTCCCAGTAGACCACTTACACACCAAAAAACTGACAATAACCTGATATTTTCAGGTGGAATTTCATTCATTCATTCATTTCATTCTCACTGTGCAATATCATTTTCCACTTGTGCAATTTTGTTAACAGTTTGTTTATTGTCAATACTGTATCTACTGCTCCTATTTTTATACTTCCTTCTATTTAAATGGTTCATATTTTGTTACACTTTGTTTAGCTCTTTTTTTTTTACTGTGTTAGCTGATGCATCTTGTTTTTTGCACTATCCCCTTTGCTGCTGTACACTGCAAATGTCCCTACTGTTGGACTAATAAAGGAATATATTATCTTATCTTATCAACTGATGCTTTCAGCTTCAGCACCACCTTGCACAGCAGTGGAAACAGCCAGACCTCACCTAGCTGATGTACCATCCAACAGTATTTCTCTGACTTCTCCTGCAGCTGAGTGAGTTAAACATCTTGACTCATTGGAGACAAATACTCTCAGCTGCATGCAACACTAATAAAACCATCAGTCATTGTCAGCTAACAACAGAGAGCCCCACCCTACCATGTTGGTACAACCAGGTTAGCTTAGCATGAGGCTATCCTGTCCGTCTCTGTCACCTGTTTCTGGTTCTTATCAGCTTGTTTTATACGCCTTCACACAACAAACCTGCTCCGTGTTAATATGAGGTGTTATTTAACTAATAACACCGTAGTTTCATAGATAAAAAACCCCACAATGTTAGCATCCAGTCGGCCTTCCTTGTTGTCATTGGCTACAGAGCTAGCTCAGCCTTCATTGTTACACAATGAATAAAGCAAGTTGGGCTACAAACACAGCGACGAATACACAATAAATGTTACAAGTGTGTACTTCTACAGCTAACATGATATTGATGTGTGAGATTACAAACCTTTAAAGCAGGTTTTCGGGCCTGACACCAAATCAAAATGACTACAACAACCAGCCACAACAAACGAGCTGCCAACACAACTACCTACAGGAGCCTGGAGGAGACAAAAGAGAAGCACTTCGCGTTTTGACGTCACTCTGCTGCTGTCAACTGAGGTCAAAGATGGAGAGAGTTATGAGTTTGATTAAAACTCAAAAAGGCACCGATAAAGTGTGAAGACATTTGTTATTAATGTTAGTGGTTCATATTGTGAATTAATGTTACAATATTATCTTTGAAAGGTATTAATAGAGCAGGAACCCAGAGCACTAAAGGTTAAAGGTCTCATATTGTAAAAAGTGAGATTTTCATGTCTTTTATATCATAAAGCAGGTTTAAGTGCTTTATAAATACTGTTAAACTATCAAAACGCTCAATTTACGGAGATATACACACAGCCCATATTCAGGAATTTGGTGTTTGAAACAAGACGTTAGGATTTCTGTCCATTTGTGATGTCACAAATATAAAATATATAGATCGTTACACGGTTTTAAACGTAAACATTCTAAATGTGTCCCAGTTTATTCCTGGTTGCAGTGTATGTGAATGACATCAGCTGACAGGATGTAAACATGAACCAAACTGTTACCTAGCAACGCAATTCTGTTGCAATTCCGTTGAAATGCACTAAACCGGAGCGTTTCAGACAGAGGGTAAATGCAGGTATATTCAAGCAGACAGTATGAGGAAAATAAAGGTTTTTTGAACATTACAGCATGTAAACATGTTCTAGTAGAAACACAAAATACAAGTATGAACCTGAAAATGAGCACGATATGGGACCTTTAATGTGGTCACTGCAACAATCACAAATTGATGCTCAATTTATTTAAAGCTTCAGTATGCATAAAGTTTTTGGCATCATTGGGCAGAAATTCCATAATAACCTTTCAGCATATTGTAATTCAAGTGTTCTGAGAGAAAAGTAGACCTCTGCACCTCATCATGTCTCTGTTTTCAGACTTTAAAAAAATCTAGCTCTGCTGGGCAACTTTGACTAATCACAGGCCATTTCAGAGAGAGAGCGTTCCTATTGGCTGTGCTCCGGCTGGTGGAAGGTGCTTGGTATTTCCTCAAGAGATCTCAACATGGCTGCCGGGGCACAAAATTTCTAATTTTACAGCTAAACAGTACACTACATGATGTTTCTGAAAACATTTGAGGAGAGAAATAGTCATTACAGTAACAGAATATTGATTCAAATTTGATCAGCGCTGCCTAGTTTGACCGTTTGATCGGAGTTGGCGAGTGATTGACAGCTGCTCAGAGACGGTAGGCTCCAGCTCGGCTCTGATTGGTTGTTTTCCTCCGGTCTGTGAAATCTTACAGATGCCGTTAGGAGCCCCGGAGGACACAGAGGCACATGTTTTTTTTCAGATTACCCGTCTCATGCTGTATACTGTCAGGATATAGTGACTGTTTTATAATTTATTTATTTATTTTTAAATCACATTTGCTCCATTCCTACCCACTGCAGCTTTAATGTGTTCTATTGTATGAATATTTTCTCTTCTTTCTGCATATATTTCTAAATATTCAAGGACTGCAAGATGCTTGTTAGAAGTTGCAAATATTTATTGTAAAATGTAGGTTCTGAACATATCTCAAAAATCCAGATATCCCAATACAAAGGAATTAGAGTATAATAGAGTATAAAGTGCTCCAGGGAGGACATATTTTTAGGCCAACCAGGAAGTTAGCATCGCTCTGGGTTCCCTCGACAAAAAATGCAATGGGATTTTTTATTGATGTATATCGTAGAACAACACATTAAGATCTATTCAGCTTGTGTTAACTACAGACCTTATTTCAGGCATCTAACTAAAAACCCATTGACTTTCAGACAAGGGAACCGGCAGTGCTAAAATGCTAACTAATTTCTGCGTTTTAGGAGTCATTCCTGTAGCACTCTATAGAATATTTGTACAGTGTTTGTCAATAAAGTGTATACCCTCATCACCTGAATCTTGTTATAAAGTAATTCACCATTATATGCATGCGCTTACAACAATACATGTTAGAGAAAACAACAACAAAATACCAACTTAAGGTGCACAAGAGAAAGTTATGTATGGAAAGATCAGTAAAAAATAGATTTCTTCATTTTGACTTTTTCTGACCAGTGTAAACTGGGTGTACATACATTCAACACTGGAGACAGTACCTGCTCCCAGTCAGTTATTTTGTAATCAGTCAGTCTGATCATCTAATTTGAAACTCCTCCTCCTGACATCCCCACTGGGCTCTTCATCAGATGGATCAGACAGGTCTGGAACTTCCTTGCTGAGGTCCTCTTCTCCCCCATTGGTATGCAGGGCATGCATGATCTGCTCTTTGGGGCGTTTCCAAGACGTTCGAGTGGCAATCCAGAGGATAAGAGCTCCATAAACCACAAGCAGGAGTCCCAGCACGTTCACAAAAACGCCCTCTGGAGGCAAGTCCTTGTACTTTGGGTCTTTCCTTAGTGATGAAGAACAAAAATAAAGTTATACTTAAGCAGCACATTAACAGTTTTAAAAGTTTAATTTTTATAAACTATTATAAGCCTTATTTCTTTTTTTTTCAATACTTACAGGCTAAAAAGGAGTTTCTCTGTGATGCCCATGAGTGCCACAGCTATTACACTGCCAAAGAGTAAAAGACCGCTGTAGACATGGAGGGGCATATACGCTGCTCTCCAGGACGCAGGTGTAATTGGTATCAAGTACATGCCAACTCCAAGGACAAGCTGCTCATTGAAGGAGAAAAAGAAAAATCTACTTATCAGATATCGTACTAAATGAGACTATTGTTCACTATGACTTGACGTTTTATGAAGAGTAAGTTGTTTGTCAGTGTGCTCTATATGTATTGTTTTGAACCAGTCCATAAAAGATTGTTAAAGATAGTAAATGTACAGTGGTTTGAAGCATGCAACAATAAAGCTCATTAAGGTACAAAATGAATAGAGTTTATTTACCTGCAGACTGAAGAGTACCACAGCTATCAGGCCCAGCCAGCTGTGCAGACTGTACATGTTGGGGATTTTGGCAGCATTGTGAAAGTCAAAAACGGCCACCAGAGATATGACAGCAAGGATGAAGGTTATTATGTGCAAGCCTGCGTGGATGCACTTCATCAACAATTTGCTGTAGTTCCAGGTCCAGGGGAGTCTGTAGACGATGATGGCTGCAAGAGGAGGTAACACAGTGTCATTACGACAATTCTTGATGCAACTATGATGCATATTTTATAAATTTTTACAACATTAAAACACATTTTTCCCATAAAAAGTAGGCTCGTCTGCTATTATGGTTTTTGGTGTTTTGTTTTGTTTGCTGTGGTTGAGTGTATGTTTGTGTATACTACTGTATTCTTATATTTATGTTGTTTAGGCTGACATGTTTATGTCTATCTTTTTATATTTTGTCTTTAAAGGTTCTATTGACGACATTGATAACATTCAGCCACTAGGTGTTGCATTCTCCCTCCCTCGTTCCATTGCATTTACTTCACAACAAGTCGTTGCCAAGCATTTACCGTCAATCTCAGCCAGTTATCCATTTTTTCCACACTAACATAACCCAGAGATACCACGTGATACCAATGTCATTTTACTATTGGCTCACAAGCCTTGTTAGAAGTGGGAACCGAAAGTCAGATGTTTTCCACAGATATAAACAAACATTCATTTTGGACCCGCCAAAATTTTTAAAATGATTAATGCACAATCACTTATCTTTTTTCAAGAAAAGCCATACTTTTATTCGGCACCTTTCTAAAAGCTCTGTGGATGTAAAATATTTGTCTACATAAAAATGTTAACAATAAGTCCTTTAAATGTAAAGCACTTTGAGATTACGTGTAATGAAATGTGCTATATAATAAAATTGCCATTGCCATTACATTGTTTAAACCTGCAGTAGGCAGAATGTTTTTGGCATCACTGAGCAAAAAAAAGACTTGAAACTTGACTTGGACTTGCAAAAAATGACTTGTGAGCATCTCTGCTTTTTAGTTCATGAAAGTATACTTTTAAGTATACTTATCATTATAAGCCAAGTATACGTAGACTTTTAAGTATAATTATCATTATAAGCCAAGTATACTTAGACCTTTCTGTATACTTGTCAGTATAAGCCAAGTATACTTAGACTTTTCTGTATACTTATCATTATAAGCTAAGTATATTTAAGACATTTCTGCATACTTGTCAGTATGAGCCAAGTATACTTAAGGATACTTTTGTTAAGTATATTTCTGAGTACATAAAAAGTAAACTGAAAGTATACTCTCTTATTTTAAGTTCAAAAGAAGTATACTTGAATAAACTTCATTTTGGTAAGGGTAACCACTTTAAGAAAGCACTACTAATGTCATTATATAAATTATTTTTTTAAAAGGTGCATGCTCACTGCAGTATGGTGCAACGTGCATGCTTCCTTGAGAGCAATTTGGAGGTTCAATTGTCAACTTTATAATTACGCACTCATTTGTTGGCCCTGAACTTCACCCTTGTGTAATAAGCGAGCCTTGTGTAACTCGCCCTTGAGCAATCTTTCAGTAGTTTACACGTCTTATTCAAAACAACACCCACGTGGCGTTTCACCAAACTTTTTAAAGAAGAAAGACTCACCTATGCCCTGCACGAAAATAAGCCCGACCACCATGAGGAGCGGATGCCAGTTGAACTCAGCCTGTCCTCCGTCCCAGGCGAAGCCTCCTCGATACTGGACAGCCCATCTGCCCACGAAGATAACCGAGATGATCCCCACGGTGGCGGCGGCGATCAGACTGACCGCGAACCGCTTCCAGTTCTCCATCATGATGAAGGCAGTGTGGAGCAACAGCAGGAGAAGCAGCACTGAGGACCGAGTTGACCCAGCAGCTGTTTTCACAACTACAGCTCCTTCAAGTAGTGGCCGATGAGGAGGGACTTCAATCACATGACCCAGCTGAGCAAATGTTTGCAGGAAACACGTTTTTCTTTTTTTTAACTTAGTTTTTTTTTTTTTTTTTAGTTTTTTTTAAACTTTTTTTACTTAGTTTTTATTGCAGTTTCAGCAACTTATACAATCATCATCACATTCTTTCCTACTGTATTTTCATTTTACAGCTGTCTCTTTGTTTTTACATAAAAATGTCAACTCAAAACAAAGAGGAGAAAGAAAACACAAAAAAAACAAGACTTCATCTTAAACTATCATTTCATTTGAAGTTATAGTTTAAGGTTTTGTTTCTTTTTAACTTAGTTTTTATTGCAGTTTCAGCAACTTATACAATCATCATCACATTCTTTCCTACTGTATTTACATTTTACAGCTGTCTCTTTGTTTTTACACAAAATGTCACAATTCAAAACAAGAGGGGAGAGAGAAAACACAAAAAAACAAAAAAAAATACTTCATCTTAAACTATCATTTCAATTGAATTTATAGTTTAAGGTTTTTCGTTTTTTTTTAACTTAGTTTTTATTGCAGTTTCAGCAACTTATACAATCATCAACACATTCTTTCCCACTGTATTTTCATTTTACAGCTGTCTCTTTGTTTTTATATAAAAAATTTCACAACTCAAAACAAAGGGGAGAGAGAAAACACACACAAAAAAAAACAAGACTTCAACTTAAACTGTAATTTCAATTGAATTCAGAGAAAAAGGGAGGACACATACTTAAACAATCCGGAGAATTAAAATAAAATAAAATAAAATAAATAAATAAATAAATATTTTTAAAGGGACTGTTTGTAACTTTCAGAAATGCTTGTTAACAGCAACACTTGTGGCCGTTAAGTCAACGAAAGTATGCGTCGGGGTCGCGCTTGTGCTCGCTCTACATAGACATGAACGAGCATCGCTCAAAACAGTGAGGCGACACACGTCAGCTAAAACCACAATATCACTCTATATTTCACCTGCTTGGCAGTAATGTTAGCTGACCAGACGAAGGTCTCTCCATGAATCAATGCTGATACTATTGTTGGCTTTTCCTGCTTCAGCCTCCAGGGCTGGAGCAGGAAAAGCGAAGAGAAACATTATCGTCTCTGACCGGGTGCCGGTCTCCCTCCGGCACCCGGTCAGAGACGATAACGTTTTTTTGCTGCGGAGCCCCGTCACTTCACAAGACACGGACAACCTTGTTGGCTGGAGAGGCTGCAGCATTTATTTCTGCACAAACGTCCACTGAACATTCACTAGATATTCTCAGAGCTAATAAGTCTTCTGCAGTGTGTAGTGTGCAGACATGCACGTGTAGAGGTGGAGCGAGACAGCGAGAACGCGCGCGGTATGTGAGTGAAGGCAAGCAGGCAGAGGAGCAGAGACTCCGGCCACACGCGAGCGCTCATATGCGAGCGCGCATGGGAAACCGACCCGGTAGATTTATACGTGTAAAAAGTTACAAACAGTCCCTTTAAATAAAAATAAATGTGGTGAAGGGTCGGAGGTCAGGGAGGGGAAGTGTGTGGAAGGGTATGTGTATGTGTTGTATGGGTGTATGTGCTTGGAGAGATGACCTGGGTCAGGAAGACAAAGATACAAGTATGATCCAGGATATATAAAGATGTTCAGATCACCGATCACTGTATTAGTATGGTCGTGGCAGGGCTCCACCTTTTAATAAATGTGTCTTTTTGGAGTTTTAGGGAATAGGTTATTTGTTCCATGTGGTAAATTTCCCATACCTTCTCAATCCATAGATTTTATGTTGGGGGCTCAGGTTTTAGCCACTTAAATGTGATACATTTAATTGCTGCTGTTAGCAATATTTGTAAGAGATATTTTTTGTAAGAAACACGTTTTGAAGCTTTTTGTGGATATGGAAGAGTCTGTGACAAATAAGCTAAATAGCACATAAGCTAAAAAATAAAAAAATAAAACGGGTTTGCGCTGTTACATGTTCTTATAACAGTGCTCTTGACCTTACACACACTGATGCGTTTGAGTAATACTTCCAACTTATGTTTTTACTATTACTAAAACTGTTCTTGACCATTTTCTTTTTTTCTTTTTTTTGTATATATGTTTTATTGATTTTCAAAGATTTTATCCCACAAAAATAACATATACAAAACATGTATAAGTCAAACAAAATAGATATCATTCATCAGATCTGTTTACAAGGTTAAGTCCAAATTCTCTTCCCTATCTCCCCTCCCTACCCACCCATCCACCCATAGGGACACAGGTTACAGAATACATTTAGGTGCATGAAGGAAAGATATACAATAAACAAAAGACAGGGAGGAAAAATAATTAGGAAAATAACTTATAAAATGAGAAAAAGAAAATAAATAAATGAAAAAATACTGTAATATGACATTCATGTTTTCCACTCTACTCTTCGTCAAGGGGTTCCTGCAGATAGTAATAAAATCCAAAAAGGGCCTCCATATCTTAACAAAGGTTTGAGAGGAACCTTTCAGCATGTATTTAAATTTTTCTAGTTTTAAGAAATACATAACCTCTTTGACCCAGTGTGAAAAGGACGGAGGAGTGCGTTGTTTCCATTTTAGGAAAATCAAACGTCTCGCAAGGAGTGTAGTAAAACCAACGACCACACAGGCCCCACCCGGTAGACGAGCACTGGATTCCCTTCGTATTAAACCAAAGAGGGCATAAATTGGGTCCCGGTCGAATTGGGTTCCAAACATCTGACCATTTTCTTTTATTATTAGATATTCTTTTATCAGTGCTTTTTGCCTGTTACTGTAATGTTTGATTCTTTGTCTGTATAATCATCCAGTCCATGTATATCCATTCAGTATTCATTTCATTGCACTATTTGCATTGTTTACAACTTACAGAACACTTGACTTGTATATAGATGATTTATTTTATTGTTGGTCATTGGTATTTTTATATATATATTTATATAGTATTTATATTAGGGCTGTCAATCGATTAAAATATTTAATCACACATTTTTTATCTGTTCAAAATGTACCTTAAAAGGAGAATTGTCAAGTATTTAATACTCTTATCAACATGGGGGTTGGCAAATATGCTGCTTTATGCAAATGTATGTATACATTTATTACTGGAAATCTATCATCACAAAACAATGACAAATATTGTCCAGAAACCCTCACAGGTACTGCATTTAGTATATAAAAAATTTGCTCAAATCATAACATGGCAAACTCAACAACAGCTGTCAGTGTGCTGACTTGACTATGTTTTGCCCATAACTGTCTGTGATTATCTTAAAGTGGGCATGCCTGTAAAGGGGAGACTCGTGGGTACCCATAGAACCCATTTTCATTCACATATCTTGAGGGCAGAGGTCAAGGGACCCCTTTGAAAATAGCCATGCCAGTTTTTCTCCGCCAAAATTTAACAAAAGTTTGGAGCGTTATTTAACCTCCTTGGCGACAAGCTAGTATGACATGGTTGGTACCAATGGAATCATTAGGTTTTTTAGTTTCATATGATGCTAGTATCTTCACTTTGGCTTTAAAAACCTGCGACAACCTCCAAAAGATCGATTGCGTTAATGCATTAATGAAATTAGTAGTGTTAAAACAATTTTGCGTTAACGCGTTATCTTTGACAGCCCTAATTCATATATTTATATATACACCTATTTTTTCCACTACTTGTGTACATAACAGTCCTGTCTATTCCTCACCTGCATTTGTACAGCTTTGTTGTCCTTGTTCCTAGCTGTTATTTTTTCTATTTCTGTATAAGTACATTGAGAGAGATGCATAAAAATCAAACTCCTCGTATGTCCTTGGCAAATAAAACTGATTCTGATTTCCGTTTGTTGGTTTTAGTTTTGTTTAGCTTTGATGTAAACTCAGCACACTTGTAAAGTAGGGCTCAAGTCACCCAATGTGTTTTTTCAGGGTGTAAATGAAGGTTGTAATTTATATAAGTTTAAGTTTTGGGGGAAACAAATATATTAGTATTACTTATTAGTAGTTAAGTCAAAAGTACAATAAAAACCCTTTGCTAATAACCAAAACTATTCTAAGTTTGGCAGAAAAGGTGTCATCACTCATAGTAAGAAGCTGATTTGACATACTACATTTGGGTACACCTGTTGCTTGATACAAAAACTGCAATTTAAAAATTATTTATTTACTTGATAGGGACAGATAAATATCGGTATAAAAGTACAAGATGTAAACGTGCCAGAGTTAGCAGGAATGCTAATTTACATTTGTAAAGAATATCCAGGTTGTACCACCTTATTTATGGAATAAACAAACACATTAGTACTGTGGGTTGTGAAAGCAAGTAGCCAATAATGCACAATTTTGATGACATTACATGGACTTTTGAATATCTTAAGATTTTGGATGGGCATGGTAAAAACACGGAAGGAGGCAGAAATACAGAGTAACTTGGAAAAATATAAGATTTTAATATAAGAGAAAGAGTGTAAAAAGTTTTCACAGATGTGAGTGAACGTGTTAATCAGTAATTCAGTGCAGAGACTTACAATGATTTACATCACCTACAATGATTGTGCAAATGTTATTCACACAAAAGAAATAACAACAGTGATCCAGATGTGAAAAACAGCATTATGACACAGTTTTTACAGAAAAACTTTCGGAAAGAAATATTTACATAACCTTTTAAGCAAATACCACTTATTTTCTGGCAGCCTTGAGCTTGTAAACATGACAGCAGAAATTATTGTTCTTTTGTTCAATATGACCAATTGTGTCTTTGTCGAAGAACAGCTCATGTCGATAAGTCTGAAACAAAAGATGAGAGCACACGTGAATCCATATACACAGACACTTCAGCTTAACATTGGTACAATCATGTCAGGTCGCTCACCTCGTCCCAAGGTTCAACCAGATCAACCGTCCGCAGTAACCGCCCGCTCTGGTTGTCATGCAGTCGAATGTGGGCTCTTCCTTCTCCCTCCTCACCGTTAGTTACCACCACTGCCAAAAGGTCCAGCTCATCCTCATATTCCACCATACGGAAAGTCTGTAAAATTCAAAGGCTCATTGTTGTGAAGCTCTGCTAAGTTCTGTGTATATATAGGGACGCCTATGCCAAATATTTACGAAAGCCCTGTATCCTGCTACTTATTAGCAGTCTCTTTAAAAGGGACAGTGTGAAGGATTTGGCGACATCTATTGGTGTGGTTGCAGACTGCAACCAGCTGAGTACCCCTCCACTCAGTCCTCCCTTTCCAAGACTGCGGTAATGTGAGCCGCCGAGTGCAAAACCGTGGTGACGCCGTTTACCTCGCTCAGTGGCCGTCCTTACCATAATAACACTACTCTAGGAGCAACGGGAGTCAGACGGTGGCTGGCGGTACTACGGTTTTGCACTCTGTGGCTCACGTTACCGCAGTTTCACAAGCGTGTCGCAGAACTACGGTGACCTTCAGGTAACATAAAATGCTCTCGCAAGAGCCAGCGTTTGGTTTGTCCGTTCTGGGCTACTGTAGAAACATGGTGGTGCAACATGGTGGACTCCGTGAAGAGGACCCGCTCCCTATGTAGATATGAAGGGCTCATTCTAAGCTAACGAAAACACAGCGATTCTTAGTGTCAAGTGATTATACACTGAAAAGACAGCACAGTAAGTATTTTCTTTGCAGAGATACTGGATCAATAATAAAGGCGTAATCACTTACCTCTTGATCTGGGTCATCATCCAACTGATGAAATCTTTTCTTCACCGTGCGGCCCGATGAGGTGACAGTGACTTGTGAGGTCGGCTGCAGTAGATGGAAAGCAGAAACATTCATTTTTGACCAATGTCATACTGTAGTGCACATGTGATACTATACATATATGAGGCTGATTCATTCATGATCAAGGTAAACTGAGTCTGCAGTGAGTACAGCACATAGTTCTCTTAGTAGGTAAATAATGACACTTACATTGTTGTTTCGATGGGTTTTCATAGAGAAATCCTCAATTACCTTTGATGGCAAACCACTGTTCGGTTCACCGAGGATTTTTAGGACACTTGGGAGGAAAAAACATGTTAATAAAAAGAAAAAAGTCTCAAACTGTATATATATATGCGGCACAGAACATAATTAAATGCAACACAATACAACACATTTCACCGCTGTCTTAATTTTGCTGTGTAAATGTTGACTGTAGTACTAACTTTATGGTGGCAGGTCCAACATGAATGATTCTTCCTGAGTCGTCAGGGTGGAAGAAGATCCCATCACTCTCTAGAGAGCAGCAGTCCATGTTTTGTATTCCATTTGTTGCCTAATGTCAACAGATACAAAAAAAACACATTAACTAGGATATGCATTATTAATTATAGCAAACTGCACATAGTACCATGAGGACATAACTATAACTAGGTTTCATCTTGCAGTTCTTGAAAAAAATCTAAAAAAAATTCTGGCAGGCGAGTCAAATAAGATTTTTTTTTTCACACTGAATCTACTGACAAGATTTTTTGGGATGTGTAACTGGATTTGAGCACTTCAGATTCTGCACAGCATCAACAACAACACTTGACTTATTTAAGTGATACTCCACTCAAACTCTATTGTTTGAGTACAGCTTAACCACTGTTGACTTAAAAAGGTGGTTGTGTAAAACGCTGCTTCTGGTGCAGTTTTAGGGCTTGAAGGAGTGTGATAGTGCTGTTTGACACTCTTCAGGTGGAGTATCAGTGTAATAATTAGGTTTCTGCTAATGAAGTGTGTGTCGTACCATTTAAAAAACAGTACCACACATGTATTTATCTTTTATGCTGAAAGCTTAAGCAGTATTTTTCATCAGTATCTCGGGCACACCACATTGATCAGAGCAAACAAAACTATGGTTTCTTGTGTTTTGGAAACTGTGGCTGCTTAAATTTGATTTAATGTTTTTCTACACAATCTATTATGCAGCCATAGTTGCAGACAATTGTGTCTGGTAAGAAATAAGTGTGAACAGTGTCATCAAAGACACTAAATCTGGAATAATCTGGACAAAATACAGAGAAGCTTGTGTTACATCAACAGAAAAGATCTGCACAAAAGTAGTTAGACCATTTTTGGGGGGTTTTGAATGGTGATTACAGGTTTGGTTCTGTGCTGCGCTGTCCAGCAGCTGAATACAAAGACTGTCACAAACATCTGAGGCCCTTCTTTCACTGACACTTTCAATGAGCTCTGGCCAATTTGGTGCTCTACACACAACAAGATAGGGTATATTTATCCATCATTGCCAAGCATGTGCTACATTTTGTACTCAGATTACAAAATGATTGTTGATGTTATTGTGTATGGTTAAAGAGGATTCTTTAAACTTACCATAGTACTGTCCTTGAGTGAACAGATGTGGTGAGTGCCCTTATGGTTTTTATGCGGTGGTGTGTAGATGTAGTGCCACGGGTAGCCTCCAATCTGGACACTGTTATTAGCACATGACACCTCGAAAAGCACTGGAGGCCAATCTGCGCAATAAGACAAAAACTGTAGAAACATGGCGTTGCAACATGGCGGACCGTGGAGAGGACCTGCTCCCTATGTAGATATAAACGGCTCATTCTAAGGTAACGAAAACACAACGATTCTTATTTTCAGGTGATTATACACTAAAGAAAAC
>CAKAKR010007348.1:1898-24545 GCA_916700685.1 Adelosebastes latens | reverse complement strand
TGATGGCCGGACATTCTCCTTCAGGATTTTCTGGTAGAGAGCAGAATTCATGGTTCCATCAATTATGGCAAGTCGTCCAGGTCCTGAAGCAGCAAAGCAGCCCCAGACCATCACACTACCACCACCATGTTTGACTGTTGGTATGATGTTCTTTTTATGGAATGCCGTGTTAGTTTTACGCCAGATGTAACGGGACGCACACCTTCCAAAAAGTTCAACTTTTGTCTCATCAGTCCACAGAATATTTCCCCAAAAGTCTTGGGGATCATCAAGATGTTTTTTGGCAAAAGTGAGACGAGCCTTTGTGTTCTTTTTGGTCAGCAGTGGTATTCGCCTTGGAACTCTCCCATGGATTCCATTTTTGCCCAGTCTCTTTCTTATTGTTGAATCGTGAACACTGACCTTAATTGAGGCAAGTGAGGCCTGCAGTTCTTTAGATGTTGTTCTGGGTTCTTTTGTGACCTCCTGGATGAGTCGTCGATGCGCTCTTGGAGTAATTTTGGTAGGCTGGCCACTCCTGGGAAGTTTCATCACTGTTCCAAGCTTTCTCCATTTGTGGATAATGGCTCTCACTGTGGTTTGCTGGAGTCCCAAAGCCTTAGAAATGGCTTTGTAACCCTTTCCAGACTGATAGATGTCAATGACTTTGTTTCTCATCTGTTCTTGAATTTCTTTCGATCGCGGCATGATGTGCTGCTTTTTGAGATGTTTTAGCCTACTTAACTTTGTCCGACAGGTTCTATTTAAGTGATTTCTTGATTGAACAGTGATTGGCTAGTGAAATTGAACTCAGCTTTCCAAAACATGTGGTTGATCACAGTTAATTCATGATTTAACAAGGGGGGGCAATTACTTTTTCACATAGGGCCAGGTAGGTTTGGATAGCTTTTTCCCTTAATAAATGAAATCATTATTTAAAAACTGCATTTTGTGTTTACTTGGGTTATCTTTGTCTTACATTATATTTTGTTTAATGATCTGAAACATTTAAGTGTGACAAATATGCAAACAAATAAGAAATCAGGAAGGGGGCAAATACTTTTTCACGGCACTGTATATATAGTGCCACTTTGTCGATCCTTTAAATTGGACTTAAATTCCCCCGTACACTAGTAACCAGCTCTGACAGTTTCAGGTCCTTATGTACATTATTCCAGGAAGAAGGAGAAGCGTATTTAGAAGCTTTTTTTAGCCTATCTCCATTCTAACCTTTGGGACCAACATCTGTAGAACATTGTGAGAGCGCCAGGGCCATATTGATTGTGGGTTGTGCACATGTATGTACACAGATACGAAGGAACCAATCCAAGGAGCGATTGATATATAAGAGCCAACCAATGTGAAAGTCTGCGGACATAGGGAGATGTTCATTTAGCAGCAGCATACAGGGTACAGTGGTGAACCAGATTTCCACAGCCAGTAATGAAACGTAAAGCACAATGGTAACCAGTATCCAGCTTCTTTAGGCACTGGTCAGGTGCATTCATATAGAGCAGATCACCGTAATCCAATAAAGGTAAAAAAAAAAGTTGCTATAATCAAATGTTTCCTCGCCCGGAGGGAGAAACAGGATTTGTTTCTAAAAAAGAACCCCAATTTAATTTTCAGTTTGGAAACCAGGTTTTCAATATGTGATTTGAAAGATTTCTAAATTTCTAAATACTTATATGTTGTAATACAGTAGATTGTATGGTTATGTTTTTTTCAAAAATACTATTGGCAAAATATTGTTGGTTGTTATTAGAGATTTATAACATTTACTTGCATTGCTATGCTGTGATCCTGCATAGCTAAGAGGTCCTGAGTATTTTGACAGCTAGATGATGATGATGATGATGATGATGATGATGATGATGATGATGATGGTAAATGGAAAATGGCCTTGCATTTATATAGTGCTTTTCTAGTCTTCCGACCACTCAAAGCGCTTTACACTACATGTCAGCATTCACCCATTCACACACACATTCATACACTGATGACAGTGGCTGTCTTGCAAGGTGCCAACCTGCCCATCATAATCTATTTTCATATATTACTGATTCATCTGCTGTTAACCTTTACAACCTTTTCTTTTGCACTTCAGACCCTCAAGGTGACCCTCTGTATCTACACATATATATATTATTCATATGTTATACCGGTACATAGATTCAATGTGTACAGTTAATAATGTTTAATATTCAAGGACAAAGTCTGCACCTTACTGTACAGTGTTCAGCAATATCCAGTTTACTTACACTAATGTACCGCATATACTACTATCATTGTACATACATAGAACATTTGTCCTCTCTTTAGTCTCTATTCTCAGTGTTTTACTCTACAGCAAGTCAAACTTTAAACCTTCCCCAAATTTTCAGTTTGAATTACTTCATTACAAAGACAAATAGCATTGCCAAAGATCATGTGGAGTGGTGAGGTACTTTTGGTTGGTCACCCAATGTCAGCTAGGATCGGCTCCAGCCCCCCCCTCGACCCTGAATAGGATTAGCGGTTACAGATAATGGAGGGATGGATTTCCAACTGACCACAATTAAAATCAGTCCAAACAAACAATCTGAAATTTGGATTAACGACCAAAATTTCTGGAAAGAAATCTCCAAAATACTTTTAATGCGGGATAGTACTGAATGTACTGCATTCAGAAAGAAAGGCTGTTATCCAACAAGTGACACCCAGGCTGCAGTAAAGATGGTGCCTTCAGATGTGGTTGAGACATACAAATGGATGCTAAATTGCCTCCAAACAAAAAGTGGATCAACAATTTACTAAGACACTATAGGTTGGGTTTTATATACATGCACAGGTGTGTAGGCTTCAAGTTGCCATCGTCATTAAAGCTTCGGTAGGCAAAATTGTTTTTTGGCATCTTTGGGCAGAAATTCCATAATAACCTTTCAGCATATTGTAATTCAAGTGTTCTGGGAGATAACTAGACTTCTGCACCTCCTCATGGCTCTGTTTTCAGGCTTTAGAAAATCTAGCCTGTGACGGGAGACTTTGACCAATCACAGGTTATTTCAGAGAGAGAGAGCGTTCCTATTGGCTGTGCTCCGGCTGGTGGGCGGTGCTTGGTATTTCTTCAACAGATCTCAACATGGCTGCCGGGTCACAAACTTTCTCATTTTACAGCTAAACAGTACACTACAAGATTTTTCTGAAAACATTTGAGGAGAGAAATAGGCATTACAGTAACAGAATATTGATTCATATTTGATCAGCGCTGCCTAGTTTGACCATTTGATCAGAGTTCGCGAGTGATTGATAGGCCGGCTTTCATAGACAGCAGCTGGACGGCAGACTCCAGATCAGCTCTGATTAGTTGTTTTCCTCCGGTCTGTGAAATCTTGCAGATGCCATTAGGAGCACCAAAGGACACCGGAGGACACAGAGGAACATGATTTTTTTTCAGATTACCTGTCTCATGCTCTACTGTCAGGATATAGTGACCGTTTTATAAAAATAACTTTGTTTAATCATATTTGCTCCATTTCTACCCACTGCTGCTTTAAATAACCCAGAAGGATAAGCTTATCAAGAGGGAACTCCAAACAGTCTCAGAATTGTCATCTCAAACCTGCCAGTATGGCAAGTGTCCATGTTACTGCACTGTTTAGCTCTACACAGCATAAAGACTGATGTGCTCCAACACTGTAAACTCTGATTTGAAAGATGGCCACTAGATGGCACCAGTGAATTTAGCTGCTAAGAAGCCAACTCCAACTCCTCTCCATGTTCATGTTAAACGGGAGGAGCATATTTGGGAAAGCAAGTGGGTGACCCAGGGGTTGCTGGTTCAAATCCCATCAACCAGGTACTTGATTTATAGTTCACTGACTTGGTGGTTTGTTACTATGCAATTGAAGTGTGAGATTTTCAGTAATGTGCTGTTATATCCGTTATTTCAAGTGATTAGTGTATACAAACCTTCGAACAAAGTTAAAACTTTCTCACCTTATGAATTTTGGAAATTAAATGACTTTTCAAATTGTAACTTAATTTCTGAATAGATGCTAAATATACCTTTTCCAATGAATGTACCATGTCCGTGCACTAAAAAACAAAGATATTTAAATGCTGAGATGAAACAACCGTGGGAACACTTAATTTTCCCTGCTGTTCATATAGTCTAGTGTTGATGTTAGTGACTGTATAAACCCACTCCATTCACATGTGTGTCCTTAAGACCACAATATATATCATAGTCTAATTCTGCTATTATATTTTGAATAGTACCTTTGTAAAGCATTCACTTCAATGTGAGTCATTCATGCAGGAAACTAAAGCAGCCTGTCGTCAGCCCAAGAGGAAATCCTGGCTGATCTCATGTCTGTATCACATTTAAACAAGAATCAAAGTGCTGTACAATGAAAGCACTCAACAATATAATGTATTACACACTTGATGGAAAAAGAATTTAGAATAATATATGATATCAAGTTAATTGGGGTGACACACTGGTCTTACATGAAACTTGAGTGCCAAGAACTTAAGAATTCCTTAGCCTCCCATTAGGAGATGCTATCCTCTTTCATTTGAGGTAGAACATGGACAAGTTTATGAAAACATACATACACAATACAATACAAGGAAAGGAAACAGTAATATACTTAAAAAAGGCAACAATAACTTTAGTAGCTGTTCTGACACAATAAAACATTTCCCTTATTTTTTTTAACCTCTTTTACCCAACAGACCCGGTACCGGGTTCAGCTGAGCTGTGTGTTAAAACTCTGCCTTTAAAAACTTCATAAAATGCTGTTGTGGTCTTTTTTCTGAATAGTTTCTAGAAGACGAGGCCTTAACGCTACTAAAACAACACACCAAGTGTATTTTGTCCAAAAAATGTTTGTTTGGCAATGATTTCAATATTTTAGTTACAAAATCAACGCATGAGAAATTGTATTTTTACTTTATAATATTTTTGACCGCTTTTATATTGAATGTACATACTTGACTTTGGATTATTTTTTGTTATCTTATTTACATTGTTATTGATCTTATTTGTTATTATCTAAGTTGTACTTGATCATATTTCATTATTATAATAAAACTACTCCATTTGGAGTTAAAATTATTATAAAATTAATTTAGTTTTTTTTTTTTATTGATTTTATACTGTGCACAATGGTCGAATGTGATGATGCACAGGGTAAATGTCATGGCCAAAGGCTCCATTGCGTGCACATAGCCTCCTGTAGTGGATATCAGTAGTATTTTAGAGCCAGATTCCCTTTCAAGAGGTAGAAAACCCATTTGGCACACTTTGGGTATCCAAGTGGCCAAATGGAGAGTCCTCCTGGTCCTATCCTTACTAAAACCTTTATAGAATAACAGTCACAATGTTACTGACACTGGGGATGAATTCTCTGAGGTCTTACCTATCCATAGAGACCAAGATCATGCATACAGACCTGGTAGTTGTGGAGCTATTCTTGATTTATTTTGGGTATGTCTGTCTAGGCGAACCACACCTCCCAGCACCCTGGGGCTTAAGAAGTTAATATAACAAAATGTGGATTCTTAGAATATATCTATATCACATGGGCATGAAACAAAAATACTTAAATTAATATTTAATTTGACAATGAATATTTAATATTTCTCAGTGCCTGTTAACTTTATTGAAAGAATGTGTTTTAATGATGTATCTATGTTTTGTTGCATTATCACGCAGTTGAAGTATGAGTAGGCTATAATATGTATTTTATTTGTATTCTATTTTATTATTTTCATATGCTCATTAACAGAGGGATTAATAGCCATTTTTATTAAGTAATTGGCCAACTGTCAATATTCATAGTGTGATAGAAAATAGTCCTATTTTTTTTTATTAAATGTCATTATTGTTGAACACAATAAGAAGAAAGTTACTTGCTAGATTTGAAGAAAAATGGTCAAAAAAGATATATTACGAACATATATTCAAATCAAGCACAATTATGGCACTGAATCTTGTGTTCTTGCAAACTGATCAAGGAGTCAGAGGTCTTTAGTTGGACAGTTAAGAACAGGAATCCTTCCTCTGACCCTTGAAGTTGTTAGATTTAAAAACATCCAGGTGGACAACAGGTTGTGCGAAGTATGCAAGTTAGGAGAAGTTGAAAATGAGTCACGTTTTCTTTTGTAAATGAGATGTTTGTTCAAAATCCCCAAATGTTTTGGTGCTCGGATGATGACAAAATGGAACAGCTATTTAATTTTGATGCTTATAAGTCGGCTACTTTTGTTTCTCAAGCTTGGGAAAAACGTCAGGATGGTTTATTTGTCTTGTATTATTTGTAATTTATACTGCTACTCTGGTTTCTGCCTTTGTCTTTTCTTTATTTTCTAAATAATGGTGTCTTAAAAGACCGTTTGGGCACAGAGAATTCACATTTTTAATAGAAATATTTTATTTTGATGACAAAATAATAATAAAATAAAATAAAATAAAATATTGTTTCATATGAAATACCTATGAGGTGAAAAGTTTGTAAGCTAATAACCATGCTGTCAGTGCCTGCCTATGAAAATTAGCTAACTCATTTTATCAACAGAGAAGTCACATTTTAATAGAAATATTTTATTTTGATGACAAAATAATAATAAAATCAAATATTGTTTCATATGAAATACCTATGGGGTGAAAAGTTATGTTTGTAAGCTAATAACCATGCTGTCAGTGCTTGCCTATGAAAATTAGCAAACTTATTTTATCAACAGAGAAGTCACATTTTAATAGAAATATTTTATTTTGTTGACAAAATAATAATAAAATCAAATATTGTTAAATATGAAATACCTATGAGGTGAAAAGTTATGTTTGTAAGCTAATAACCATGCTGTCAGTGCTTGCCTTTGAAAATGAGCTAACTTATTTTATCAACAGAGAAGTCACATTTTAATAGAAATATTTTATTTTGATGACAAAATAATAATAAAATCCAATATTGTTTGGGTGAAAAGTTATGTTTGCAAGCTAATAACCATGCTGTCAGTGCTTGAACATTTGCTAACTCATTTTATCATCAGAGAAGTCACATTTTAATAGAAATATTTTATTTTGATAGATAAAAGATGCTTTACATGGGGATAAGTTTGAACCAATGGGAGCTGAGTGCGGTGCCCTACGTCAGACGTCAGGGGGCGTTCCCGCGACGCGTCGGCTCCTCAGTAGTAAAGCGGAGTTGACTGTAGAGACTCTGAAGCGCTCAGCTCCGTTGGAAGTGGCTCCTCCGCGCTTCAGTGACAATAACAGGCGGACAAGGGGGCGGACCGGGACCCGGCGAGGAGAGGAAACTTCACAGAAAACAATAAAGCAGCCACTCCGCTGAACCTCCATACAACTGTTATTATTTATCATATTTCTGAAGACGCGCAACTGTGTTTGCCGACAGACAGACGCGCGGAGGCTTTGCAGCGGCGGTGGCTCGACCGGAGCGAAGGAATAATAACGCTCAGCAGGAACACGGAGAGAGAGAAAGGTGAGGCGAAGGAAGAACCGGGAGGACACAGTGACAAGTAAAGCAGCCACAGGTAGCCGCAGCTGCCGTGGCACGACATATCAAAGTGCAGGCGGGTCATGCGGATTTGTTGGAGCGTCGCCGCGTCGCAGCAGTAAAGAGAGAAGAAGAAGAAGAAGAAGAACAGAAGAACCGCACCGCTCCTCTGCCGCTCCGCCGCCTCTCCGTCCAAGCGGGCTCTCCGGAGTCAGAGGGAGAAGAGCCACCACCATGTCCCGGAGAAAGCAGAGCAAACCCCGGCAGATAAAGCGTGAGTTACCGCTTCATGTTTTCAAAGTTGTCTGTGTATAGTTGGGAGTGAGCCCGTGTGTTATGCGCGCTCTGGGAAGCAGCACCGCATGTCTTCGTGCGGTTGAACTGTGCGTTCACTATAAAGTTAATAAGTAGTGTGAAACTCCACTGTATAACGCCTCGACAGTAGTTTTATAACACAGTTTTTATAGGTAAATGTCGCCTCTAAAACACAACGCACACATGAAGACTGTTGCGCATTTGATATTATCAGCACATTTAACCTTTCAGTGCAACATGAGTTCACAGCGTTTCCTCTGAATAGAATAGTGACATGCAGTCTACAGACCGTTTTAAAGTTATTTAAGCGCCACTTTGGTAGCTCCTCGCTATCTGGACAAGCATATAAAAAAAGTTTTCATTTATTACCCTGCAGAGAGAATGCTTTGTCCATTGGCAGCTAAAACTGTAGCCGTGGCTTCCTGTTTAATTCTGTTGTGGAAACGTCAGTGTTCTCTGAAAAAGCTGATGTGAACAGAGATAAAGCAGCGATCCGATGTGAGCCCAGATAAAGATTAAAATTGGATCTTTTTTATTTGTTTTCTGTCTGAGGCAGCGCCGAGGCCGCCGTTGCATTTCCCCCCCCCTGGCTTTTCACTTCTCTTTTCCCAGAGATGGGGCGTCAGATAGGCCTGCCTGGCTGATCTCTCCTGCTGATAGCTGCTTACAATTGGATCTTTTTTTTCCATCTATCCCTTTAACTCAATAATGCATCTTGGGGACCGCTTGAAAGGCCTTTTTCTTGGTCTGGGCGCTCGGCTGGTCTCCGTGCTTGACGAGTTCTTCCTGTTCATAAAAACGTGTGAAGGTTTATCGCTGGTGACTGATGTTCAAAGTTGATACAAAAGCATATTAATGATGTTGTGGTTAACCCCCCTCCGAGGCATGTTGCACTCTGTGAGTTGACGAAGAGTCTCAGTCTACATTTAATGTCATTATACTGGAGATTCAAGAAAAAAAATGTGAGTGTATCTATTTTGGAAGCTACAGCTGGAATGGAAACATGACATCAGGCAGGACAGTTTGTTTTAGTAAGTTATCACATTGAGCAAATAATAATATCTTGTGATCAGTGATTGTGTCACTGTGTTCCCAGAAACCTGGTGTCTAAAAGCAACATTTGGAGGCTGTGTGGTTCCACGTTACATAGGAGTGTAAGAAAATATCGGAAATATCGAATATCGCAATCTGTTTTGTGATTCTGTATCGATTCTCAAAAACAATGTATCGATTTTTAATTCATAGTTTACATTTAATCTGCAAAGGGATGTTTCCTCTCAGTGTATGAGCCCTGTCATAGTGGTTGAGATGTTACCGGACTGTGATAAATGCAGATCCCACTGTTCTGATTGCATAAAAAAGTCAACTTCTTTTACTCCGATTTTATGCATATGGTGGTGTGTTCTTTATACTATGACAGTTTTCCTAAAATTAGATTTAAATAAATCACAATATATCACCTTGCTTACAGTATCGCAATAAATCGCAATATATTGAATCGTAGCCTCTGTATTGTGATACGGACCGGATTCAATACACAGTCCGTTACAACGTTACAATGTTACAACAATACAGTTATGTATGATATTAACGAGTTGACATTTCTGACCATATATAAGTATCTCAGCTCTGGTGGCAGTACGTGTATTTTTACTAGAGCTGTGTATTGGCAAGAATCTGGCGAAATGATACGTATCATGATACAGGGGTTACGATTCAATATATTACGATACTGTAAGCAAGGTGATATATTGTGATTTTTTTTAAATCAAATTTTAGGGAAACTGTCATGGTATAAAGAACACACCATATGCATAAAATCTGAATCAGAACAGTGGGGTCTGCATTTGCATTTATCACAGTCTCTGTAACATCCAACATCATAGCTCTACTTTGAGAGGGCACATACAATGAGAGGGCACATCTCTTTGCAAATTAAATAAAGTATTGACTGAGTTCATCTTTGCATGTACTATCAATTAAAAATCGATACAGTGTTTTTGAGAATCGATACAATATCACATCACACAATATCCCAATATTCGACTTTTTCGATATTTTCGTACACCCCTAATTTTTATGTGTGATTTTAGAATTTCTGTCCATGGTCTAATGCAAACCAGCCATCACTCTCATCTCCGTCGCTACAACTGTAGAGCACCCATATACTGACATTTATGTTAAATGCATTCAAACGGCCCCGATGGAGCTGACCATGGATGTGTAAAGAGAACGGAGCTGACGGGAGAGCTAGAGACCACCTTGAAGAAGTTAGAGGAAGTATACCCGTGGGACTACGTTCGGTTTTCAAAATAAGGTGTTAACGAAGGGAACTGTATATACAAAAAACATACACATGTATTAATAAATAATACCTGACAATGACTGATATATTTGACTTCAGGACATCTCTGACTACATACATCCTGAAAATCAAACATTTTTAATGTATAAATTTAGATATTTTCCAAAGTAAAAGTCCCTAGAAGTGTATGATTTAACTTTTTCCAATGGTCTAGTGTTAAAAAAAGTTGACAAAAATTGCAATAAATCGTAATATCGAATCGCAAGACTTGTAGAATTACAGTTCTTAAAAATTGCAATACATATCGATCAAGTATCCTGATAGTATGTGAATCATCCCAGCCCTAATAGACACAATACATTTTACTACTACCATAAGCAGCAAACCATTTAGTTGTTACTAATACATATAATGCCACTTTTGAACGTCATGATTATCGTACATTATTGAGTAATGTTAAGTATACCGCTAATGTAATATGTTAATGAATGCGGGCTAATTGTTTAATCAGTAGCATTAGCTAGCTAACCTGGACGAACGTAATGCTCTTGGCTGCTCGTTGCAGATGACGATGCGTTGTTCATTCTTAATCAGATGTAGTTGAAGTTCTTGTTAGCTGCTCACTTTCTTCCATAGGTTGCCCCTAATAGCACCGAACTCATTGACGGCATCTATTGTGATCAAGCATATATAGCCGCTGGGTTGCCATTAAGGATTCCTCTTGATGAGGTTCTCTGGTGTGCCGCTGCAAGTAGTCTATATAGACTGTCACTTCCTGTTTTTCATATGTTTCCATAGAGAGGCCTATCAGCTGTGAACTCCCAGCAGTCACCTACAGTAAAGCCAGCAGCGAGGCCTGGAGATGTATCCCAGACCCTGAGGCTGATAAACCCAGGCTAGACTCGGCGTGTACGACACAGAGAGAGAGAGAGAGAGAGAGTGTGTGTGTGTGTGTGTGTGTACATGTGTGCGTCTCAGGGGTGTTATGGCCGTCTTTATCAGTGCTTCTGGTCCACTATGCTTCCCTGTGCACCAGGCCCCAGCTGCAGTTGAGGCCAGCCAGGCTCTCAGCCCCGTGACTCTCTTGTGATTTGGCAGACATTTTGATAGGAAAGAGTGAGGAGTGATAAGGACTTTGATCGGCTGGGGGTGTGTGGGGGTTCAGCAGAGGTGGGGGCTGCTGGTGCTACCACCACTACTATTTCTACTGGTGCAGTGTGTCCACCATGTTGTTTTGAGCATGCTGCTTGTTGTCACTGATATGAAAAATTCCAGTCAGGTCACAGTGTTGTTGGGTCGAGTTTCATCATCACAGTAATATACCTCTAACTACTTCCTGTCTAACGATGATTAATACCGCTCATTGATGTAGTTTGATATAATTATCACTGGTGAAGCTAAAGCCAAGTGATGTTTTTTTAGTTATTGTAATTAGTTTCCTCTTTGCTGTGCATTTTGAGTAATTAAATCTGTTTTGGCGTTAATCTACTGTAAATGCAACTCTTCCTGTAACAGTTTCACATATATAGAGGTGCTTAAATTTTAGGTGTGAGCCCATGAGATTAGAAACGGACTGTTATCTTCTTATTTAATGAAGACCGGACAGACTTTTTTTTGATCAGTTTTTAACATTCCAAGGGAGGAATTGAAGAAAAGAAGTATGCACGTGAGCTGGTTAAAGCAGCAGTGGGTAGAAATGGAGCAAATATGATTAAAAAAAAGTTATTTTTATAAAACGGTCACTATATCCTGACAGTAGTGCATGAGACAGGTAATCTGAAAAAAATCACGTTCCTCTTTTTCCTCCGGTGTCCTCCGGTGCTCCTAATGGCATCTGCAGGATATCACAGACCCGAGGAAAACAACCAATCAGAGCTGATCTGGAGTCTGCCGTCCAGCTTCCGTCTATGAGAGCCGGCTGTCAATCACTCGCGAACTCCGATCAAACGGTCAAACTAGGCAGCGCTGATCAAATATGAATCAATATTCTGTTACTGTAATGACTATTTCTCTCCTCAGAATGTTCTCAGAAACATCTTGTGGTGTACTGTTTAGCTGTAAAATGAGAAAGTTTGTAACCCGGCAGCCATATTGAGGAAATACCAAGTACCGCCCACCGGCCGGAGCACAGCCAATAGGAACGCTCTCTCTCTCTGAAATGACCTGTGATTGGTCAAAGTCTTCCATCACGGGCTAGATTGTCTAGAGCCTGAAAACAGAGCCATGAGGAGGTGCAGAAGTCTAGTTATCTCTCAGAACACTTGAATTACAATATGCTGAAAGGTTATTATGGCATTTTTGCCCAATGATGCCAAAAACTTGTTGCCTACTGAAGCTTTAATCTGAAGTCACCTGTTGCTTTCAGTAAGTGAGGCAGCGGAGGCACTGTGAATGAAAAGAACAATGTCAGTTTTACAATGTATTTTATATTTAGGCTATGTGGGTTGGGTTTGAATTAATGACAAGTGAGAACAAAGTTCAGTAGCAAGTATCGTTTTCATAACCTGGGTATCTTATCGCCACTTTTATCAAAAATGTACGCTGTGCTTTATACCCGCCCCACAAGCGATGTAGTTTGGTGTGCAGCTCTAGAGGAGCAAAGCTCCCCCCCCTGCTTCTCTGACCTGAAATAACTTGTAAAAACCACCAGAAAAGCAACAATTGACGATAACAACAACAACAACAACGGAGACATTAAGACAACATAGCATGGATATCTTTTTCAATTTTTTCCCCCAGCAACAATGGATTAGGTCCAGGGCTTTCTCTGGGCCCATAGTTGAAGAGGAGAAGCGGGTGTTTGTGTAGCAGATAGATATTTGTCTGTGTCTCTTTGTGCGTCATCCTCCCCAACGGTTGGTGATCTTTCAGCCTGATAAGGCTTCTCTCCTTGATGGGGAGATAGCAGGCAGGCAGGCAGCCCACTGAGGCTGGATCCCTGGGCTTATATTTTGGCGGTTGAGATGGGAGACGCGATAAAACTTGGCGGCGATCGCTGCTGCTGATATCGCAGAACGCAAGAGAGAGAGAGAGAGAGACAGAGAGGTTGGGCAGATGGAAGGAGAGATGGAGGATGGAGGGCACATTGTAATTACATCTGGCTGTTGCATGCCATTTTCCCAGCGTTGTTGCGTTGTTGTCGGTGGTTTTGTTTGCGATTGGCTGGGGGTGGATCTCCAGATAATTAAAAGAAGAGACAAGCAGAGGGAGAGTGGGGAAAAAAGTGGGTTGATAAGAGGGAGGAGAAGAGGAGGAGTGGAGGTAGATAGTGGGAAGAAAGAGATAGAGAAAGACTGAAACAGTGTGTGGAATACATAGCTGGTAGATGAATGTGTTGTGGTGTGTTTTTAATGGCAGCCCAGCCAGCTCTGCTGCTCCCCCACCCGTCTGTGAAAGATGTTTGGGGCTGATAAGGAGGCCTGCTGATGGTAGATAGATAACACCCTGCAGATCCACAATGCTGATTGGGCCTCTCTGTGTTTGTGTGTGTGTGACTGTGTGAGAGAGAGACATAGCTTGGTTCCTATGACATCAGTGCTAGAGCTCAGAGGTCAGCATGAATAATACACTGCCTCCCACGGCTTAAAGCAAACCGGGACGCCTGCAGAGGCCAGACAAGGAAATCACCACACTGACCTCCTCCTCCTCCTTTTCTTCTACTTCTCCTCCCTCTTTTTTCCTCTCATTAAACAGCAGTAAAACTTCTTTTTAGCTTATAGAAGAGGTGTTTTCAGATTGCTAAAATGACTTCAGATAGGTTCCAGTTGAGTGTGTTGCAGCTGAAAGGAATGTGTTACTGTGTTGTTTTTTATCAGTAGTCTGACAAGGCTCAGGTCACGTGATTCAGAGATTAATTCATTCTTTGTGAGCCAAAAGTGAAATAAAACACACAAGCACGTCTAAATTCCAAGCAGCAACACACACACCCATAAGGCTCATGCATCTTGGTGGCTTTCCCTTGTGTGTTTTTTCTCCGTCTTTGTTCTGCTTTTAGCTTGATGTGAACTTTTGATAAGCCGCGGGGCCTGATCTCCGGTGCAGATAGAGATCGCCAAGTGCGATTAGAGTTGTTATCAGGCTAGAGCAGGCAGGAGCCGAGGCTCCACCGCAATAACAACAGGCCCAGGCAGGAGCAGCCGGGGTCCGGACCCTGGCAATCAGTTCCAGCCCTAATGGGATTAATGTTGTTGTATAATTAGATGATAGGTGTGAATGCATTTCTTTTCTCCCTCAATCTTTTCTCACTCATTCAAACTCCCCCTCCTCCTCCTTCTTTCCTCCCCTCGCCTCGCCTCTCCTCTCTCTCTCCTCCCTAACAAGCATTGTCATTGATTAATTTAATTAAAATTAATACTACGTATTACTCATTCCAGATTCTGTGTAAGATAGCGCAGACATGTTGGGAAATTTTGGTGTTCATTGATGATTATCTCCAGGGGGATTTTTTTTTTTTCTTCTTTTAAATAGTCTTCTTCTGTTAAAGAGCGTAAAAGTTGAAGAGCGTACAGTAGACGGGAGGGGGAGAAAAAGAGAAAAGTAACAGCATCAGCAGGATGACTCGCATTGGGTTGATTCTACTGACAGATATTAAACTGACGGTTTGATAGATGGTGACTGATTGCGTCTCGGACGCCAACGATTCTCATGCTCTAGCTCGGTTTGAGAGTTGCATATGACGGCAATCAGTCACACCCACATATGCATGCGCGTGTAGCGTCTGCACAGGGGGTGGACAAAACCAAGTGAACACTTTAAAAACATAGAAATTATCAAGTTTTCTGTGTGTAGTCAAAGCAGTCCTGATTGGATCTTTGTAAGAATTAGTCAGTTCTTTGATGGTTGAAGAAGCTGAAAATCAACTTTCCATAATGGTTCAATAATGTTTTTTTCATGTGACCTGAACATTAGTGAACTTGACCTCTTCTTTTAAACACGATTAGCTCATAAAAGCACCAATTTTCAGTTCTTTTTCTGTGTTTTTATACCTTGTGGATGTGCCTGTTTTCTTTCTGCTCTTGTGTAAGGTTTTAGCTTCCTTGCATTAATGTGTGTGTTTGCATTGTGGCTATTCAAGGAGCGTTGACAGAGAAAGAGAGTGTGTGTGTTTGTGTGTGTGTACATGGTCAGATACACCAAAGGGGGAAGTTGGCAGGGTTATAGAGGAAACACCGTTTGTGTTCGGTGTGTGGATGAGTTATTACCCTTTCCTGCTATTTACCCAGGGGACAGCCTCGTGGTGAATTATGGTTCCCCAACTCAGCGCCGTTTTAAAAGGTGTCACCCTTGACCTCGGCGCTGACGACTCCGTAGATGAGGGAGGAGAGAAAACATTACCCCGGCCAACAGTAGCGTAATCTATGTCCAAACTGTTTGCTCTAGCAGTAATTACCACTCTGCCAGCTCTTCCCAGGGAGCTTTGTGAGGGCTTAACTCATGGCTGACGTGCTCCCTATTAGAGACAGTGGATGTTTAACTAGAGGAACCAAAGAATCCAAGCCTTCTCCTCCAGCTGCTGTCCGATCGATGCATGAAAACACAGGTTTGAGGACACATGATGGTGATCATGAGATCAGAGATGTTTAAGTGTGTGTGTGTGTGTGAGTATGTATATATACTGTATATATACTGTATACTGTATATATATATATATTAGGGCTGGGACGATTCACCTCTCTCCCGATTCAATACTATCACGATACTTGGGTGCAATTTCGATATGTATTGCTATTTTTAAGTATTACAATTCCATTTTGCGATTTATTGTGATTTTTGTTAACTTTTTTAACACTAGACCATGGGAAAAAGTTGAATCATACACTTTTAGGTATTTTTACTTTGGAAATATCTAAATTAATCAATCAATCTTATTTCCATATATGTATTTTGTATATACAGTTCCCTTTGTTAACACCTTATTTTGAAAACCGGACGTAGTCCCACGTGTATACTTCCTCTAACTTCTCTAAGGTGGTCTCTAGCTCTCCCGTCAGCTCCGTTCTCTTTATCCATCCATGGTCAGCTCCATCGGGGCCGTTTGAATGCATTTAACATAAATGTCAGTATATGGGTGCTCTACAGTTGTAGCGTCGGCCCATTTGACCACGGAGATGAGAGCGACGGCCGGCTCGACCGCACGTCACCGCGATACGATAACGCTTCCTGTCCGTGACAGAGTTAGCATGCAGCTTTAGCCGTGATGTCTAGCTCTGCTTTTCCTGCAATGTGTGAAACCCAAAGTGTTTCCATACTTTACTGGATGTGTAGTGTTTACCACTTTAGATTTAAAATGGGAGGGTGCAGGTCGTATCCACGCCGACCCTCCAACTTTTTATACTTTTTTGTTTTCGGCTCACGGCGGCCGGCTGGTTTGTTTTGGCTGAAAGATAAGATAAGATAAGAAATTCCTTTATTAGTCCCACAGTGGGGAAATTTTGCAATATGATAAGGAACGGATATGACGTCACGTTACTCAGACTAATAAAATAAAAGTGGTAACTTCCCTCAACCTCCGCATAGACTCAAATGAAGCAAATATATCGATTCTGGCATTAAAAAAATCTATTTCAAAATCGTAAAAAAAATCGCGATACATAGGTGAATCGATTTTATTATATTTATATATATATATATATATATATATATAGCAGAATCACATAATATAAACCTCACTTTATCAATGCAGACCAAATGGAGGACATTTAGGCTAAAGCAGCTGTGTGTGTAGTTGCTGGTTGTAGGAGCTGTTTTTGTGTGTGGGATAGCTGTGGGCCTGATCGCTGGTCAGAATGACTCTGGACACTCGAAGGACTGTGTATTCGTGTGGATATATATCGGTGTGGGTGTATGAGAGAGAGAGACAGCCAGTGTTATGACAAGGCCCCCCCCAGAGGCAGTGATAAGACAGACCATTTGCTCCTACTGTGCTGGGCGCTCTGTTCCAGGGTGTTAAGGCAACCTGGGCAAACAACACCGCCTGACCTGCTTTTACAGCCACACACACACACACACACATACACACACACACACACACACACACACACACACACACACACACACACACACACACACACACACACACACACACACACTTCCCAACTGCTCTTGTCCCGACCGACCGTCAATAAATGCAACTGTAGCTTGAAGCTGCCAAGGTTGAATTCCCAGAGCACCAATATTAAATCAGACAAATTGTCAAGGGTCAAAGGTCAAAGTAGCCTGACAAGATGGAACAATAGTGAAGTGCTTAATATACACACATTCTTTCGCATTGACCTTTGACCCCGTGTGCACCTGCTCCCTGTGCAGTCAGCCATCAGCTGGGAAAAAAATCCTCACCATGTGATATGGTTGCTGCTGGGTAAAAACCTTTTATCTGTATATCTGTTAAGTTTTAGTATATTTTGGAGTAGTATTTTTAGTATATTCAGTGCAGTGTATTGATTTAGGTGTAATGGGCAAAAAGGAGGTATCGTAAGAGTTGATCTCATGGCGTTATGCATGAAGGAATGTGAGCTTTCTTCACATGCATAGATACCTGCGTAAATGGAATATATTGGGTACAATGAACAAAAATGCAAAACATAGGGTTAGACTCATCAGGTCAAACTTTTTATTTGATATTTATTTGTGAAATAACAATACTCATGATAATGTTTGGAAGACAAAAAAAGTTGCCCAAATGGACAACTCTTACTTTAATAAATAGGAGGAGAAGTGTGATTTTTTTTTTTTTCTTTTTCCTGGCAGGTTGACCTGTATATTTTCACCTACATGTAGGTTGAAAACTGATATATCTATATGTATTTTACATGAATTTTCAATATTAACTGTAGTCTTTGCTGTGATCTCTTTTGCGTTGCGGGGAGATGAGTGAAATTATTCGGTCAGCTATATAAGTACCAAAAAGTAAACAAATGTGAATGAGATTATATGATGGAAACATGTGCAGTTACTAGGGGTGGGAAAAAAATCAATCCACCTATGTATCGCTATTTATTTTCCTTTTTTACGATTTTCAAATCTTTTTTTTAATGCCAGAATCAATATATTTGCTTCTTCGACTGTAAAGACTTCAGACAATTAAGCAACCAGGCTCGTTATAAGAATGAAAGAATAAAAAGGAAAGCAGAGAAGAATAGAGTGGGAGAAGAGGAGAGAAACAAATCCAAAGACAGGATAGAAAAGGTGAACAGTCACCGGGAGGAAGAAGATGAACAGAAGGGGACAATGAGCGAAAGAGGAAGCAGAGGAGGGTTAGAAGGAGGAAAAATAGGAGGCGATAAGGGCGACTCAGTGTTCGAGACAATGCAAGTAGAAAGAGGAGATGCTGGAGGAGCCTCCTGGGAGCCACCTTAACAGAGGAGGTCTAGACCGGCGGCTCCTCTTGCTGTCTGTCTACACACACACACACACACACACACACTGCACACACACACACACACACACACACACACACACACACACACACACACACACACACACACACACAAACATGCTTTCATAAAAACAGCACTGTTCCCTTAGATCAACAGTCAGGGCTCGAGCTTAAGGACATCCCAAAAAAAAACGATCTGGGAGGATGAAAATTTAATTTTGGGACGAGTTGAAAGAAAAATACCCTAATATACGTTAGAATGAACGGCAATGAAAATGATTGCATTTTTTGTGTAGCGCACCGTTATTATTAAACCTCCTTGACAACATAAACGCACACATACACACACACAGCACATACCGCCGGCCTCCGACCTCACGACAGCCGCAGCAGCAACGGAAAATGATTCCCAAGTCAATGAGGTAAACTTTCTAGTATTAATGTTACCAGTTAGATAATGTTAGACTGTTTGATGTTAACGGTAACGTTACAGTTAACGCTCGCTAACCAGTCAGCAGCCGACGTCTGCATTCACAGTGAGTGAGCTGATGATAACGTTACGTTAACTAAGACGAGTCAAAACTCCGCAACAGCTCAAATCATGTTACTAATGTTAATATATACACCGATCAGCCATAACATTAAGACCACTGACAGGTGAAGTGAATAACATTGATTATCCTGTTACAATCTGGCAGTGGGTGGGATATATTAGACAGCAAGTGAACATTTTGAACTTTGTGTTGGAAGCAGAAAAAATGGGCAAGCGTAAGGATATGAGCGACTTTGACAAGGGTCAAATAGTGATGGCTAGACGACTGGGTCAGAGCATCTCCAAAACTGCAGCTCTTGTGGGATGTTCCCGGTCTGCAGTGGTCAGGACCTACCAAAAGTGATCCAAGGAAGGAAAACCAGTGAACTGGCGACGGGGTCAGACCCGAGGCTCATTGATGCACGTGGGGAGCGAAGGCTGGCCCGTGTTGTCCGATCCAATAGAAGAGCTACTGTAGCTCAAATTCCTGAAAAAGTTCATGCTGGTTCCGATAGAAAGGTGTCAGAACACACAGAGCATCGCAGTTTGTTGCGTATGGGGCTGCGTAGCCGCAGACCGGTCAGGGTACCCATGCTGTCATAATGTTATGGCTGATCGGTGTATATATATATATATATATAACCACTTATTTACTTACATACTCATCTTCATCCCTTTTAAGGGTAATAAGGCCGCAGTGAGATCTCTCCATCACATGTTGTCCATGGCAACATGCTGCTCCTCTCCCCATGACAGGAGCATCTTGTGCAGCAGCTCCTCCAACTTTAGGACGCACCAGCAGCAGCAGGGCCGGTTCTAGCTTGTTGAGGGCCCATCTGCAAAATCTTGCTTTTTGACCAAATGCTACTTTTTATACATAGAAAATATTTTGATCTAAAAACATGCAAATTATAAATAAAAAAGACAATAAAATTATTTTTTAAAATAATAATAAAATTATTTTTTTGGGATAAAATATAAATTTATGAACAAAAATGAACCACTTTTGATGTTTGATTTATATTCAAGGTCACTTTGAATGATTAACTAATGGTAATGTAGAAAAACAAAGATTTTAAATTTGGGACGGTTGACATTCATTTTGGGACGGCTTCGGTTGTATATCGGGACGGTTCCGGGAGGATGGTGAAAAGAGTTAGTTTAGAGCCTTGCACCACCTTTTTAAGGGATCAGGATTCTCAATGAGCCTTTTTATTTTCAGAGCATCAGTAATCTTCAGGTGGTTGACATCAGTGATGACCTGGGCAGCTGCAAAATTTCAAGCTTTCAAAACTCACTTTCTGGTCTACTAATTAGCCTAATGTGAAAATGCAACTATTTTTTTGATCATATGTCAGTGTCAGAGCTATAGTTGTTGTTGCAGTTCCCTCTGGCTGCCAACAGAGGATGATAAAAGCCATAAATGACTTGTTTTCCATTGCAATGTACTGTTTATGTATACTTGATTACATTTAGGAATGTAAGGCTGATCATCAGGGCCGTGTTGGTGAGCGATGAGTAACTCACCACTCTTTCTCTCCCTCTCCCTGTCTCTCAGTATCTCTCTCTCTCTCTCTCTCACGTCTCCGTATGTACATTATGAGTCATGTGAGCCAGTAGTGTTGCAGTGATCCGGGCCTTTGGATTGCTTTGTGCTTGTGTAAACCGTGGTGCTCTAGCTCCCCGACTGATAAGTGAGCTGCCAATCAACTGGCTGTGTGTGTGTGTGTGTCTGTGTGTGTTATAGTGGGGCGGGAGGTGTGTGTGTCTGGCCTTACAGTATGCTCATACTACTGTGCAGTATGTGCCACAGGTGAAAAGACATCATATTTGGAGCATTTATTATAAATGAGTTACTGTAAAAAATATATTTTTGAAAGAGGAATTCACCAGAATTCACCGTAAATACACACACTTTATTATACGAGAGCTCTTAGGGCTGAAGATTATCATTACTATCTTAATTATACCTCATAGTGTTCAGCACTTTGCTGGTGGGTAGACTATATTGTCTTTATTTTGACTGTGACATTCAAATCTTGTGAAGGCCTGGCCATCGGAAACGGTGAGGGCATGTGCTTGTCAAACAGCATCAGACATAGGATAGGAAAAAAAAAAATATATATATTTTTTTTCCTGTTTTTCCTGTTTTTGTTTTAAAATGCTGTGTAGGTTTTCCTCTTAAGGTTTCTAAAAGAGAACGTCTCTGTCGATTTACAATGCCTAGATGTATGGGCTGCAACTAATGACTATTTTTTACTATGGATTCATCTGCTGATTGTTTTAATTGTAGTTAATTAATCATTAGATCTATAAAATGTCAGGAAATTATGAAAATGTACATTCAAATTTCACAGAATCCTCCTAACAACGGTCTGTCCATAGCAACGGTCTGTTATATATAGCAGCGGTCTACTATAAAGAAATAACAGACCGCAGAACGCTGTGATTGACCAATCAGAATCGAGTATTCCCAGCTGTGTAATAAGTAATGTATAAAGTATGGACTGAGTTAATCTTTGCATGTAAACTATTAATTAAAAATTGATGCAGTGTTTTTGAGAATCAATAAAGTATCACAAAACATATCACAATATTACATTTTTTTCTCTATATTTGATGTTGTGTTTATATATATATATATATATATATATATATATATATAAACATTACAATAATTAATTAAATGTTGTGACATGATATGGCCACATTTTTAAATAGTCTATGTAACAGTTGATACAACAAGATTACTGGTATCAGTAATGAAAAGTCCATATCAAACTGCTTAATTTTCCTCCTATGGTTTTGGGGGAAAAACACATTTGTGCAATATCTTGACACGTTGTTTCATCTTCTGTCTAGATGAGGACGCAGATAAAGCTTGAGTGAGCTACAGTGTATAACTAACTTTATGTAATCTTCCTGATTAATGAAGCCTTGTTGTAACATCATTTATTATGGGCGTGTGGATCTAATATAACTTAACAGCCTGGAGAGACAGGAAGTCCGACCGTAAACACTCCTCCAGTGTGTAGACGCAACAGCAGAGTGAAACACAATGTCACTGCGATATCAGGTTAAACAACAAAGCTGTAATGTTCTATTTTCCAAAGTTTATTATGATTTTTGGACCTTACTATCACTCTGCCACCCTCGCCCCCTCACCTCCACCTTCAGCTATTCCATCATTTTTTTTATACCTTTTCTTTCGACCCTCCACTGTTTTTTAAAACTCTTCTCTCTCTATCTCTACCCTTCCACCTCCACTTCTCTATCACCCCTTCTTTCACTCTATCTATCTGCCCCCTCCTCCTCTCGCTCTCTGTCTCCAGCCAGACCCCTAGCCTTGGCGAACCAGGTCTTGGCGGTATGATAATGTGGAAAGTTGAACTGGCCCCATTACAGCGAGGCTGATGGTAGGGCCGATAAGGCTGTTGATAATGGGTGCAGATAGCGCTGACACAGCGGTCCAATAGCCTAGCCCGGGGGGGGGGGGGGGGGGGGGGGGGGGGGGGGGGGGGGGGGGGGGGGGGGGGGGGGGGGGGGGGGGGGGGGGGGGGGGGGGGGGGGGGGGGGGGGGGGGGGGGGGGGGGGGGGGGGGGGGGGGGGGGGGGGGGGGGGGGGGGTGGGGGGGGGG
>CAKAKR010007342.1:6454-20919 GCA_916700685.1 Adelosebastes latens | reverse complement strand
CACACACACACACACACACACACACACACACACACACACACACACACACACACACACACACACACACACGCACACATACACACACTGAATTTATACCTGCTCCCACCAAACTCCCAATCATAAATACACAAGTGATTCATCCGTGTGTCATAGTTTACTCCCTAAACACACACCCACACATAAACACATAAAATGCCACACAATTATGCAAATAATTCCTCACAGCTATATTTCTGTGTAACTGACTTAAAATCTTTTCCAAGAAGTCACAAACTATAAATCTAGAGAGTAATCTCTGTTGGCGTGTGCAATGTTGTCTAGTCAAATGAATGAGGGACGAGTTCGATATGTGAGGGACTTTTCTCATTATAACACGGAAAACCCGTCCGGACACCCGATTCGACTGTTATCAGGCCATTAAATAGGAGCTATCAGTCACTACAAGCACCATAGATGTGGGTCAGTAGGGGCCTACTACACCTACTACATTGTAAAAGTGAAACTTTAAGGCAACACGTTCTAACATGTAAAACTGAATGAAACGTTACGTTTTGAACATAAATAAAAAGGCTTCTTTAGGTTTAGGCAACAAAACTACAACTTCTTTAGGTTTAGTCAACAAAACTACAACTTCTTTACGTTTAAACAACAAAACTACAACTTCTTTATGTTTAAACAACAAAACTACAACTTCTTTAGGTTTAGGCAACAAAACTATAACTTCTTTAGGTTTAGACAACAAAACTACAACTTCTTTAGGTTTAGGTAACAAAACTACAACTTCTTTATGTTTAGACAACAAAACTACAACTTCTTTAGGTTTAGGTAACAAAACTACAACTTCTTTATGTTTAGACAACAAAACTACAACTTCTTTAGGTTTAGACAACAAAACTACAACTTCTTTATGTTTAAGCAACAAAACTACAACTTCTTTATGTTTAGACAACAAAACTACAACTTCTTTATGTTTAAGCAACAAAACTACAACTTTAGGTTTAGGCAACAAAACTACTACTTCTTTAGGTTTAGGTAACAAACCTACAACTTATTTATGTTTAGACAACAAAACTACAACTTCTTTAGGTTTAGGTAACAAAACTACAACTTCTTTAGGTTTAGGCAACAAAACTACTACTTCTTTAGGTTTAGGTAACAAAACTACAACTTATTTATGTTTAGACAACAAAACTACAACTTCTTTAGGTTTAGGTAACAAAACTACAACTTCTTTAGGTTTAGGTAACAAAACTACTACTTCTTTAGGTTTAGGTAACAAAACTACAACTTATTTATGTTTAGACAACAAAACTACAACTTCTTTAGGTTTAGGTAACAAAACTACAACTTATTTATGTTTAGACAACAAAACTACAACTTCTTTAGGTTTAGGTAACAAACCTACAACTTCTTTAGGTTTAGGCAACAAAACTACAACTTCTTTAGGTTTAAGCAACAAAACTACAACTTCTTTAGGTTTAGGCTTCGATGGAATGTGTCCTAACAAAGTGTCCTCTTGGTGTCCAGTCAGAGCGCTCAGTAAAGAAGACTCCAAGGAGGACGAGTGCGGCCGGAAGGATGAGAGCTTCTCCATGGACAGTGACTTGGACTACAGCTCTGACGACAACCTCACCTCCATGTGCCACAAGGAGGACGGGGACGGCGGCGGAGGAGGGCTGGACGACGGCGCGCACATGCACGGCTCCTCCGGCGGCGGCGGCGGAGGCTCCGGAGGCTCCGGTAGCGGCGGCGGCGGCGGCAAGAACCGTCGGCGGCGGACGGCATTCACCAGCGAGCAGCTGCTGGAGCTGGAGAAGGAGTTCCACTGCAAGAAGTACCTGTCGCTGACCGAGCGCTCGCAGATCGCGCACGCCCTCAAGCTGAGCGAGGTGCAGGTGAAGATCTGGTTCCAGAACCGGCGCGCCAAGTGGAAACGGGTCAAAGCCGGGAACGTCAACAACAAGTCCGGGGAGCCGTCCCGGAACCCCAAGATCGTGGTTCCCATCCCGGTGCACGTCAGCCGCTTCGCAATAAGGAGTCAGCACCAGCAGATGGAGCAGGCCAGACCGTAGAGGAAGAAGAAGAGGAGCAGAACCGAGCCACTGAGTCCCGTGTTGACGACATCATCATTAAATCCCATTGAACACCCCCAGTAGGAGGATCTATCCTCCTTTACTGGGACTCAAATCAACCACTATGTAACTCATCCAGCACAGAGAATCCAGGTTCAACCACTGAGCTCCTTTTATTTGGGTTACTTTAATTACATTATTTTAGATGAAACAAAACCTGCAGAATCTCTTTAATAATAATAATATTAATATTAATATCAGCGGTTTTAAGGGACATAAAGTAGAAACAAAAACCAGCGAACTGCTCAGTAAAGATGGACGTTTTTCAAAAGGTCATATTAATTCATATTTCGGTTATACTTCTTTTTTTTATACTTTCTTTTTTCAAGGTTGTTTTCATATATGCAAAATGTCTATAAACCAACTTTTAAGTAGATGAGCTTACAGACAAACCCATTAAAGCACACTAGAGAGAAAACAACCTCAACATTCAAAACCACAACCAAGAAAAAAAATAACAATGATATTAATAATGACAAAAACAAGCGCAAATATATAGTTATATCATTTACATGCACACACATGCATCCTCCTTAACGTCAGGTCACCTCTAAGCATATGTATATGTGCATGCATTTCCTTCTGTTAGACTCCATCTCTTCTCTAAAACATCCTCCATATTCCTGATTTTGTGAGTTCCCTTTTCCATAAATTTTACTTCTCGAATTACACTTTATAAAATCTGGGGGTTTAGTTTTGTTGTCTGCTTCAGTGCCGTGATTCTGAGTATCCTAAATAAGTAACGTTCATCTTTACCGAGACCAGTTGGAGGTTTCCTGAGTATGATGTGCAGATTTAATACACTACATATGTCGGTTATTCTTCTTATGGGTTTAGAAAATTCCTCTTTTTCCCAACGGGGTTTGGTTTGAATCAGTTGATTCTTCTTCTTCTTCTTTACAGGATATAATAATAATGAAATAAGTCGTCAACACGAGACTCGGTGACTCGGGAAGATGGACATTTCTCTGCAGTATTAAAACCTTTTTTGGAGCGACACCAAAAAACTGTGCGTAAAGACGCGCCGCTGAGGAGGAGGATGAGGAGGAGGAGGAAGATGAGGAGAAGGAGGAGGAGGATGAGGAGGAGGAGGAGGAGGAGGAGGAGGAGGATGAAGAGACAAACACACATGTAAATAATCCAGACGCGGGACCAAACTGAGGACATCAACGTGTTCGTTGTTCTGTGCTACTGAAGATTTTAAAATCTCTCTTTTGGAACAAAACTGCTTCATTTCATCTTTTTATTTTATTTTATTTTATTTTTATTTTTTTTATTTTTTTTTGGACAAAATGACGCTGCTAATTTATTTATATAAAAATTGTGCAAAAGTAACTAACATTCCCTGAAGTATGGAGCAAAAAAAAGAAAAAGAAAAAGAAAGATATACAAGTGTGAATTAAAAGATGAACCAGATGTGAACAGCTGTCTCTATTTATGTTTTTTATTCTTTATTCACTTCACAGTTTATTTTAATCTTAATTATTAATTTATTAAGTTTAATAAAATACACACTTTTTTAATTTGACTAATATTTAGAGGTTATAATTTCTGCCCTTTTATTTTGAAGGCCCGACGCCTTTAAGGCCACAAATCTTCAAATGTGATCGAAGAAATGAAAACTAAAATAAACTAAATCGAAAAATATAATTATATTATTTTAATATAATTTAAATAACAAATAATTAAAGAAATTCATTTTAATTTATTAATTTATTAATTTATATCGCTGATATCAGAGCAGATTTTCTTGTTTATCTGTCATAATGATCACAGCCTGAAGGTCAAAGGTCAAAGGTCACTCTCCTCTCCAGCCTGTTGTTGCTGAATGAAGCTGCATAATGAATAATAATATGAATAATAATATGAAGTTTACACCCAAAAACATTTAAAAAAGAGTTGATTTTAACTGCAAAGTTTAACCTTCGTGGTAGAAACCTGCTCGCACACATCAATTAAACCATTTTTATCAGGTCAACAAGGAAATAAGGATTTAATTTAACATCTATTAACCCACAAACAACCTAAATAAAAACCATTAAATAACAATTACATGTCAAACTAAGACTTACCGTGACTGTGCTGCTCTGCAGGTGTATCCAGGTGACACGTTGCTCCTTCCAGTCATCAAACTAGAAGCCAAAAACAGATCCAGCGTTAATTATTAGTATTAATGAAGGCTAATTATTACCCACTATTTTCTATTTTCTAAATTACATTTTTATCAGGTACATTTTATTAATTGTGGGGGAAATAAGGACTTAATCTACTGTATATTAACTAATTATTAGTATTAATGGAGGCTAATTATTATGCATTATTTATTTTAATCATATAAAAAAACACCCTGAATTACATTTTTATCAGGTAAACAAGGAAATAAGGATTAAATTTAGCATTTATTAACCCATAAACAACCTAAAAAATACCATTAAATGACAATAACAGATATATTAGTGTTAATGAAGGCTAATTATTATGCATTATATATTTTAATCATAAAATAAACACACTGAATTACATTTTTATCAGGTAAACAAGGAAATAAGGACTTATTTTAGCATCTATTAACCCACAAACAACCTAAATAAATACCATTAAATGACAATAACATGTCAAACTAAGACTTACCGTGACTGTACTGCTCTGCAGGTGTAACCAGGTGACATGACGTCATCCAATGAGCCAGTCATTAAACTGCAGGAGACAGAAATAAATTAACTTTTTATCATCTTCTGAGCTCAGAAAACGTTCAATAATAAACATTAAAACATTTACCTGAAGTCCTCTGGCTCCGTTGAGTCCATCAGAAGTTAAACAAAGTGTGTTTTCAAGGTTTAAAGTTGATTAAATCCGTTAATTGATCAGTTTGTTTGCTCGTCTGTCTTCTGTTGCTGGAAGTACGTTGAACAAGTTGACGCATCCGCACGTCATGACATCATCACGCACGTAGGGGGCACGTACTAGCAGCTGCTTTGTCAAAAATCTGACAACATTTTGCCAAGTTTGTGTTCATGTTTAGACTGAAATAAATCATTTAAAAAGCAAAATTATAAATATTCTGTGCTGTTAACTTGATTGGACAAACAAAAAAAAATTAATCAGCAACATTTGTCATAATCGATCAATCGTTTAGATCTTTTATGAAGCAAAATCAGTTGTTTTATATCATTTTTAAACTTTATTTTGGGTTGGGTTGGAAACTAAGTAGGAATATGTACGTAAACTAAGTAAAGTATGGTCGTAAACTAAGTAAAGTATGTATGTAAACTAAGTAACATATCTATGTAAACTACGTAAAATAAATGTAAAATAAGTACGTAAACTAAGTAAAATATGTACGTAAACTAAGTAAAATAAGTACGTAAACTAAGTAAAGTATGGTCGTAAACTAAGTAAAGTATGTACGTAAACTAAGTAAAATATCTATGTAAACTAAGTAAAATAAATGTAAAATAAGTACGTAAACTAAATAAAATAAGTATGTAAACTAAGTAAAATATTTACGTAAACTAAGTGAAGTACGTAAACTAAGTAAAATAAACGTAAAATAAGTACGTAAACTAAGTAAAATATGTGCGTAAACTAAGTAAAATATGTACCTAAACTAAGTAAAATATGTACGTAAACTAAGTAAAATATCTACATAACCTAAATAAAATATGTACGTACACTAAGTAAAATATCTACGTAAACTAAGTAAAATATGTGCGTAAACTAAGTAAAATATGTACGTAAAATAAGTACATAAACTAAGTAAAATATCTACGTAAACTAAGTAAAAAATTTACGTAAACTAAGTAAAATATTTACGCAAATCTTTGCCACTTTAAGATCTGGAAAAAGCCAGTAAGTGAACTTTGATTGTTTTGTCTCCATGACAACCGAGCAACCGTCATCTGAAGATTGTGTTGAAAGCTCCGGAAAAAAAGGTACAAAGTGGATGTTTGACAAAGTACGAGTTTCTACTTTCCTGAATCAAGAATGAAGATGCTGCGAAGTTGGAACTTCCTGTGTTGACTGAAGCAGCTCCATCTGCTGCCTCTATTGTTAACTAACAATACAGACACACACTTCCTGTTAGACACAGGGCTGAGGAGGGATTAGCAGGGTATTATCTAATTACCACACAACAGCAAACACAACCCCCGAACCACACACACTTCACTTAATACAATCCGACAACTAAAACTCCCAAAAAATACTTTCACTGTAAAAAACACAGAAAATTACATTAAGTTTGGTGGGAAAGATTGTTCACAAAGCAGCAACACTATAAGAGGAAACTAAAAAGACTTATAGGATGATTTTCTGCAGCAAAAAAGTGCCCTAAAAACAATTTAGTTGATAAATACATTTTTGTTTAACAATTTTGTTAAACTTGTTAAAATATATCAAAAAGATAAAGATTTTGTCATTAAAATATGTACGTAAACTAAGTAAAATATTTACGTAAACTAAGTAAAGTATGTACGTAAAATAAGTACGTAAACAAAGTAAAATATCTACGTAAACTAAGTTAGATATGCACCTAAACTAAGTAAAATAAGTAGGTAAACTAAGTAAAATATATATGTAAACTAAGTAAAATATCTACGTAAACTAAGTAAAATATCTACGTAAACTAAGTAAAATATGTACGTAAACTAAGTAAAATATTTACGTAAACTAAGTAAAATAAGTACGTAAACTAAGTAAAATAAGTACGTAAACTAAGTAAAATATGTACGTAAACTAAGTAAAATATTTACGTAAACTAAGTAAAATATGTACGTAAACAAAGTAAAATATCTACGTAAACTAAGTAAAATATCTACGTAAACTAAGTAAAATAAGTACGTAAAATAAGTAAAATATGTACGTAAATTAAGTAAAATGTTTACGTAAACTAAGTAAAATATGTATGTAAACTAAGTAAAATATTTATGTAAACTAAGTAAAATATTTAATCTAATGTTAACTAAATTAACAGACTATAATAATATAAAAAATAACAAGTTAAAATGAACTCAAAAAGTCTATTAACACACAAGGTTATATTAAGAAGCATTATTCTCGTCTTTATTGAAAAGAGACACATTACAGTAGAAGACTCTGTATTAAGTAGAATTTTTCAACAACGGTACTGTACAGCCAACAGAAAGTCAATAATAACAATAATAATAATAATAATAATAATTAGATAACAAGAACAATAATGTGTCTGGATGATAAATCATAATAATAAAACCCGGATGGACTTCAGAGGTCGGAGAAAAATATACAAAAACAGGTTTCAGAAGGGGGCGGGGTCTTCCTCACGGGGGTGCGTTCGTTTATAAATAATGTGGGCGGGGCTTACAAGAGGTAACACAACCAGACAAACCAAACATTGACCTTTACCGAGTCGAGTCTTTTTCTTTGTTTTGTAGTTTGACGTCTATGTACAGGTGAGGCGGTGAGCCGAAGTATTAGCGTAATGCAGACGTGATTTATCAACAAGCTGGCGGCTTCGCTTGTTTATAGCCTAAAGGTTGAAACATCCGCGTTAACGCCGCTAGCAAATATATACTGCGCCGCGTTGTTGTCCGTTAGCTATTTATGGAAGCACGTCTCCGACAGAAATTTCTTCAAAATAATTACATAGCATCTCAATTAGTATTTCGAGTTGCTAAGTCGTTATAGGATCTTTTTTACTGGCGGAAATGGGCTTAAAGAGAGATTAGCTAACTGGTTGCAAAATGCAACCGGAGCTTAACAGGATGCTTCTAATCTCTAAACATTTTTAGCTTTGAGGATTCCAAAGAGCGCGTTCGAATAAGGGGAAAGTAGTGAAGTTAGCATCGGCGACACAGATGACGTAGCAGTTAAAGCAGTGAAGTAGAAACTGCTGCCATGCTATTGCTAGCTAGCAGTTAGCATTATCATTAACCCCGCGGCACATTATTCTGGTGCGTACAATCATTTAAAAGCAGATGTTGCTGAGCTTTCTCTGCTCACGTGAATTTAAATACATGGGTCTAGAGTTTCTCAGAATTTAGATGCCGTTATAAAACGAGCACAAACTCGTCTAAAGGAAACCGCCTGCCGCCGCCGCCGCCGCGAGAAATACGTCAGTTCAAGGTTGTATAAGAAAAAAAGCTGTTGTGGAAAAGACGAACTGAATTAGATTTAGTGCATTTCTGTCATAAATAAAAGGACGTCTTTGTCCTGTCCCGCCGCAGGACGAGTCGGATATAAAAACATAAAATATAATCAAACACAAGTTGCGGTCAGACCTCTCGGTTTAGTATTTACGGGGACGCCATCGTGGAGATGACTGGCACATACAAGGTTGGACGAAATCAGGAACGTAAAGGCAGGCGTGTAAACAAAAAAAAAAAGAGGCGTACGTAGGAAAATGTTTCTTTTAGCTCTTTGTTTCTACAAACAGAGCGTTGGTGGTTTAATGCCGATATTGCAGCGATGTCAGCGTATGGCGTTACGACGCGACAGTGATGGATGTGTTGATGAATATTGCTTGGATACACAGTCGGGTTGAGAGCTGCTCCTCAACCTCTGCAGCAACTTTTACCTTAAAGTTTGAAACAGTAAAGAGAGCAAAGAGACGAGCAGCCGACGCTCAGCATAGTGTCGAAGGTACAAATCATCCCTAACAAAATGTCCAGGTTAAGGAGCCGTCGTTCCGACAATCCTAGTCAGTTAGCGTTCAGTCGACACGTTTCGCATCCGGCTACCAAATCTACGTCACCTGGGTGAGAAAGGTTTCAACTTTGTCTACATGTGACGACACCTGAAATGAACCCGTAACGTTGGCGATTCATTCAAAGTGGATCTTTACACCAGTGGTTCCCGGTCTTTTTGGCTCGTGACTCGCTGAAGCTAATACCGAATGAGAACTGTTTTGGTTTCATTGGTCTTTGTCCAAAACTCCACCACATCTGGACTCAGTCTTGACTCAAACCTTGACCTCAAACTTGTCTAAATTTTGACTCATTTTTAACTCAAAATGTGGCCACATCTGGACTTGGTCTACTCTCAAAACATGGCCAGATTTGGACTCGGTTTCTACTCAAAACAAGTCCACTTTTAGACTCAGTCTTGACTCAAAACAAGACCATATCTGGACTCAGCCTTGACTCAAAACAAGGCCAGATTTGGACTCAGCCTTGACTCAAAACAAGACCACATTTGGACTCAGTCTTGACTCAAAACAAGACCACATTTGGACTCAGTCTTGACTCAAAACAAGGCCAGATTTGGACTTGGTCTTGACTCGTTCTCAAAATTTTGAATTGTCTCGGACTAGAGTCAAGTTTTTTTGGGATATTTCCCTGTAAACCTTCTTGTGACCGCTCAGACTGTAATCGTAGTTGGGAACCACTGGTTTACTGGTTTAGACTCCTACTAGGAACCACCGGTTTACTGGTTTAGAAACCTTCTAGGAACCACTGGTTTACTGGTTTAGACTTCTACTAGGAACCACCGGTTTACTGGTTTAGAAACCTTCTGGGAACCACCGGTTTACTGGTTTAGACGCCTTCTGGGAACCACCGGTTTACTGGTTTAGAAACCTTCTGGGAACCACCGGTTTACTGGTTTAGACGCCTTCTGGGAACCACCGGTTTACTGGTTTAGAGGCCTTCTGGGAACCACCGGTGTACTGGTTTAGACTCCTACTGGGAACCAACGGTTTACTGGTTTAGACGCCTCGTTACCTGCAATAGTTTCACTTCCTGCCCTGGACGAACCCAAACACATTCAGTCCATGCTGAAACACACATTAGAATAAATCACTTCCACTGTGCAACCCGACATCCCGGCGTACAGTAAGTACTTCCTGTGTTCTCTAATTTACACTGTTGACAGAGAGAGAGAGAGATTATTTACAACAAGGAGACCAGAGAAGAAGAAGAAGAGAAGAAGAAGAAGAAGAAGAAGCCCTTCTTAGTGATTCGCTGAGCAGATCAGGGAGACTGTCTGATTGGACGGGACTGGAGGGAACTCGGTGAGAGCTCATTGAAACAACATAACAGAGTTTAACAGAAACACCATCACGATGTTACTGATATCATATTCACGTAACGTAATCACTGATTTGTCTGAGCTGACAGCAGATTATATGAATTAAAAACCTGAAGAAGAAGAAGCAGATGAATTCCCTTTTCGCTCCGTGTAGCTGCTTCCTTTTTCTATTCCACTTTTTTTTTTTTTACACGTTAAAACAATAAAATTCACCACAAGGACAGTTTAAATTAAACGTTATTCCACCGGGATGTAAATCAGCTTTCGGGGGTTAAGATGTTCTCAATTCAGTCAGTTCAGATAAATCCAACATATAAAGACAAATAATCACAACTCTCATTTCTCTTTACAATAAATAAATAGTCTGAATAGTTAAAGTGAGAGTAGCTGTATGTTTGACCACATTTCACAATCTCTAAGTGTTTTATGGGATCGTCCGACAGCGTCCGATCTGGTCTTTGATCTTTGTCTTCTAAGATTGTGACCCGAATATCTTTGCGTTTCGGGCTGTTGGTCAGACAAAAAGTGGTGAATTTTGAAGCCTATGTTTGACATTTCTGATGTTTTATAGGCCAAACAATGATTAATGTCAACGGAGAAAATAATCTGCAGATTGTTTGATAAAGAAAAACTATACGTAACGTTATATTTATGGTTATGGAGAGTTTTCTTCCTTATGAATTTGTTGGATTTTAAATGAAAACAACTCATTCTTAACTCAAAACAAGGCCACAACTGGACTCTGTTTTGACTGAAAACTGGACCAAATCTGGACTCAATTTTGACTGAAAACTCAACCATTTCTGGACTCCAAACTTGACCGCGAAATTGTCTAAATTTGGACTCAGTCTTGACTTAAAACAAGACCACATTTGGACTTGGTCTTGACTCAAAACATGGCCACATCTGGACCTCAAAACTTGGCTACGTTTGGACTCAGTCTTGACCTCAAACTTGTCTAAATTCAGACCCGGTTTTGACTCAAAACAAGACCACGTTTGGACTCAGTCTTGACTCAAAACAAGACCATTTTTGGACTCAGTCTTGACTCAAAACAAGACCACATTTGGACTCAGTCTTGACTCAAAACAAGTCCACGTTTGGACTCAGTCTTGACTCAAAACAAGACCACATTTGGACTTGGTCTTGACTCAAAACAAGACCATTTTTGGACTCAGTCTTGACTCAAAACAAGACCACGTTTGGACTCGTTCTTCACTGAAAACGTAGCCACATCTTGACCTCAAACTTGCCTAAATTCAGACTCAGTTTTGAGTCAAAACAAGACCACATTTGGAATCGCTTTCGATTCAAAACCTGCCCACATCTGGACCCGGTCTTCACTCAAAACAAGATTACTTTTATCCTCGTTCTTGACCGAACCGAACCAAATCTGGACTCAGTTTTGACTGTAAACCTTCCCACATCTGGATGTCATCTTAATGTTAATGGAGAAAGTAATCTGCAGATTGTTTGATGACGTAACGTAACGTAACGTTATAGTTTTATGAATTAGTTGGACTTATTGTAAATGTGAACGGAGTGAAGTGAGAACGCCGTTAAGTGTGGTTTGAGGACGTTGGGGGTGTTGCCGGTGGACAGTCTCCGGGTCCCTGAGCCTGGTGAGAGCTTCTGTACATTTAATGACTTTATACATCCAGAAAACGACCTCCTCTTTAACGATTGGTCCGGCGACGCACATCAAGATACAGGAAACACAGTCAGGGAGAAAAAGCCTTAAATGAAAGGAGAATAAAGCAGGAAGTGTGTAGGACATGCGATCTATCACACTTCTTCTGTTTTTACCTCTAAGTGTTTTTTTTCCTCTTAAACATCGAGATACTTTTCACATTAATAAAAAAAACTAAATAAAGGCCGGAGAGTTCACAGAGTTCATGAAATAAAGGTGAGACAGTGACGCTGGAGGTCATAACGTGATGATGATGATGATGATGATGATGATGATGATGATGATGATGGGCATGCTACGAAGACTCTCGCTTCCTTCGTGGTGTCTCACAGTTTTCTTCGTTACGTGTTCACAGAGACGCCGATATGTTTTGGCGAGACAGATTGGACTCGTAGTGTTGGATTATGATGAGGTATGATGTCACTACAGCGTCACACTGGCCGTCATTGGTTGTCAGAAGTCATGTGATTAATTCCCAAAAAAAGCTCTGATGAGCCGGCGACGTCTTTTTGAGTTCGACGACGGTCCACATTTCCCACCATGCTTCTCCCAAGCAGCGTCAGCGCCGAGCCGCCGTCAGTCTCTAATCAGTCTTAACGACGGCGGCGGCGGCGGTTGTCAGGTGAGGTGGGCGAGTCGACACACGGTAGTGGTTCCCAAAATAAAAGCTCTCCCAAGTCGGGGTTTGTTAGAGTCATATGAGCGCGGCGCTCCCGGCACTGCTGCAGCTGTTGTTGCGGTTGGTGTTGCGGCGCGACAGGTTGGGCGTGGCCATGAGCGGGTAGCGCTCGTCGGGGCAGCCGTACTGAGCCAGCGTGTCCACGCACTCCTGACTGCTGGCCTGCCGGGCGTACGCCATCGCACTGTTGCCGTGGGCGTCCCTCGCCATCAGATCCACGCCGTACTGAGAGAGAGAGAATCATTATTAGATTTTAAATCAGTGTAAATCTGAATATCGTTTAGTTTGAACTTGAACACTTCCGGCTCACTAAGTTACTTAAAAATAAACACGGTTTGTTTTTATGTTTTACATTTTAGAGACTATTAAAACAATTTAGGGCTGTCAACGTTAACGAGATAATAACACGTCAACGTCAATTCATTTTAACGCCACTAATTTCTTTAACATTAACTCTGTGATTTTTAGTTTTCAGTTTTACAGCTAGAGTGAAGATCCTGGTATCATCTGAAACTAGAAAACCTAAAGAATCCATTGGTTATTATTTTATTTATTCATTTTGTTATTTATTTTTATATTTTATTTATTTATTTTTTATTTTATGTTTCAATAGTGCAGAAATATATAGAAATATCAATGCAAAAATACATAAATAAATACATGTATTCAAAAATAAATAGAAAATAAATGCAAAAATAAATGAATATATAAATAAATGAATAAATAAATGCAAAAATACATAAATAAATAAATTCATTCAAAAATAAATAGAAAATAAATAATAAATAAATGCAAAAATAAATAGAAAATAAATGCAAAACAATAATGAATAAATAAATACATTTAAAAATTGTTAATAAATAAATATTTTAATTGATTGACAGCCCTAAAATATTTATTATAAATTATAAGTATGTATTCTAACAATGACAACAAATAAAAGTTGTTTTATTTGGCGTTAAAGCTAAACTCAACACTTCCTGTCCAGATGTTTCACAATAAAATCCACTTGAAAGTTTAACAAAAAAGACATTTAAGTATTCCCTCATCTCAGACTACATGACCTCTGACCTCTGACCTCTACCCAGGTGTGATGATGTCACTCTTACCCAGATGAGCAGCTGCGTGACGACCACGTTGCCCTTGCGGCTGGCGAGGTGCAGCGCGTTGCGTCCGTCCCCGTCCCCGCAGGTCTCGTTGACCTGCTGCCGGGAGCCGTGGGCGAGCAGCAGGACGACGGCGCGGAGGTCCTCCTCGGCGGTGGCCCTCAGCAGCTGCTGGCCCAGAGAGAGGTCGGTGGTCGGCAGCGACGCCACGAACAGACGCTGCTCGTACTTGGCCCGGATCCAGCGCTCCCGCTCCTCCCTGACGGACGCACAAACAGAGACGAGGTCTGAGTGAAACTTCCTGTCCCACAGAAACTAAACTTCTGATCGTTCTGGTCTGGAATATAAAACTCAGAGGATCCGATACGACACAAAGATATTCTCTGTACAAAGATAGACGACACAAAGATATTCTCTGTACAAAGATAGACGACACAAAGATATTCTCTGTACAAAGATAGACGACACAAAGATATTCTCTGTACAACGATAGACGACACAAAGATATTCTCTGTACAAAGATAGACGACACAAAGATATTCTCTGTACAAAGATAGACGACACAAAGATATTCTCTGTACAACGATAGACGACACAAAGATATCCGTGAAGGGCTTGCATATTGTGTGATGTCTCTAAATGGTGTAAAATAAGACACAGAGGACGGAGGGGGACGGAGGGGGACGGAGCGGGACGTGGACACACATTGTTCCCCGATGGAGAGTCATGAACTGCTGATCTGTCTAATCCACAGATCTGATGGTGTTAATCTGCTCTAATCCCTCCATGTAAACAGCAGCTCATTCAGGCTGCTGGGATTAGTCCGGGCTCGCTGGTGGGGGGTGGGGGGGGGG
>CAKAKR010007330.1:0-21216 GCA_916700685.1 Adelosebastes latens | reverse complement strand
CCCCCCCAGGCTAATCACTGAAACAAGTAAACAAGTGGAAAGGTGAGCAGAGTGCAGCGCAATCAATAACGGTGCTGTGGTTGATTGGTGTGAAGGTAGCGAGGGCATGCACACGCCAACACACACACACACACACACACATACACACACACACACATACGCAGAGGTCACAGAGGTCAATCTGAAAAAGACAATGAGGAGGTGGGATCAGTGGTTGCTTGACATTAACAAACGAACAGGAATCTCTCAAGTAGGTCTGTACTCGCTCTGACCTCAATTCCTCATTTCCTCTGCCAGCACACACACACACACACACACACACACACATAGACACAAGCATGTAGCTTTTTTTCACACATATACACGACAGCATGCTCGCAGCGCTCACGCACCTACATGCACACACTGACTTATTAGCAGTTCCTCTCCATTAGGGAGTACAGCTGCCTCTCGTCGTCGTGCATCTCGGCTGCTTTACTTGATCAGTTAATGGCACTTTATTTTCCAGAAAGAGCCGCCACCTGGCTGCCACGCCCCTCCATCAGCCTCTGATTAGAAGCTGAGTGTTAATACCCAGCACTCTGGTGATCTCCTGTGTGTAAAAACAGGGCCTCGGATTGAGATGGAAGGAGGATTTTGAATACTTAATACGAGGAACTTTCATTTTGTGTGGATTTTGGCGGTCCCTGTGGACAAAAGCGGTAGTGCTTCCAAGCACCAGGGTCCCTTTTAGAAAACTTCTCATTTTACTGCAGCAGGGTCTGACAGTCTGCCCCATGCAGTCCTGGTTCTGGTTCTTCCCGTGCCTCCGTTCCCTCAAGTGGGCCCAGCAATACGGCCTGGGTCTCCAGCAGCGTGGTGTCAGTGTTGACTCCCAGCAGGGCAGCGAGGCGAAGCTCTGCAGCTGGCCGGACGAGGAGCCGCTGCTGCAAGGCGCAGAGCTCTCCACCTCCCGCCGAAGCTCCGACTGCAGGTCAAAGGCGAAGGGCTGGGACGATACACCTATCTCCCGATTCGATACTATCACAATACTTGGGTGCCGATTCGATATGTATTGCGATTCTACAGGTACTTTTTTAACACTAGACCATGGAGGGAAAGAGTTGAATCAATCAATCACACTTCTAGGGACTTTTACTTTGGAAAATATCTAAATTAATTCAGTAAAAATGTATGATTTTCAGCATGTATATAGTCAGAGATGTCCTGAAGTCAAATATATCAGTCATTGTCAGGCATTATTTATTACATTATTTTTTCTAGCAACCCAAAAATCAAAGAATAAAGACATTTCTCTCACAGATTAGTGGTATTTTCTTTTTAATTTATAAGGGACATGTGATGTTTTTTATTTCTGGTGAATATAATCCAATCAATCTTATTTCCATAGATGTATTTTATATATACAGTTCCCTTTGTTAACACCTTATTTTGAAAAGCGGACGTAGTCCCACGTGTTCCTCTAACTTCTCCAAGGTGGTCTCTAGCTCTCCCGTCAGCTCCGTTCTCTTTATCCATCCATGGTCAGCTCCATCGGGGCCGTTTGAATGCAGAGAACATAAATGTCAGTATATGGGTGCTCTACAGTCGTAGCGTCGGCCCATTTGACCACGGAGATGAAACTGACGGCCCGGTTTGACCGCAACGTTACGCGATACGATAACGTTTCCTGTCCGTGACAGAGTTAGCGTGCAGCTTTAGCTGTGATGTCTAGCTCTGCTTTTCCTGTCAATGTGTGAAACCCAAAGTGTTTCCATCCTTTACTGGATGTGTAGTGTTTACCACGCTGGATATAACATGTGAGGGTGCAGGTCGTATCCACGCTGACCCTCCAACGTTTTCTACTTTACTTGCATTAAGAATATAGAAATAGCCAATCTTCTAACTGATGCTTTACTTATTTAGGTCATATAGAGTCTTCCGTATTAAACTGAGACTGTTTCATAACCAGTTAAAAGTTCCTCCCAGTAACTTTAAAGAAAGCATCTGCTGCTTATGAGTGAACAGCTCCCAGCGAATAGAAGATTCAGCTCGTCTCATCTCTGAAGCATTTTAAAAGAAGTTCAAGCTCGGTGACTCGACGAGCAAGAGAGACACTTGTCGCAGTGCATTGTGGGTTGAACGGCTCAGAGCAGCAACCTCTCTAAAATAACTCCACGACGGTGTACGTGATGGACAACGCTGCATCTCGTGCATCTCACCTGCTCCTGCTTTTTTTCAAGGTCACCTCGCAACAATTCAGAGCATCTTCATTACTTCCGTCGGCCCTCTTGTCGTTCCCATAGCAACCCCGCTGAGCTGACAGATGAGAGGCGCGGGAGTCGGCTTCCCACATAGTCGGAAAAACACACACACACACAAACATGCAGGCACACACATTAAAACAATGAGCGCATAACTACATCTGGGGAAGCGCGCTCTGCGTTGTTTTAAAATAAACCCGGCATCACAGGCGAGGTGTTGGAGGGAGATTGTCGTACACAAATAGGCCATTATGGCAAAAAGTGGAACACAAGGAGTCTCCTATGAAAAGCGAGCGTTCTCTCTCTCTCTACTCCTGCCTCTGTCTCTCTCTCTCTCTCTCTTTGCTCTCTGTGTGTCTCTCTGCGGGCAGGCCGTGTGCGCCGCCATGCTCGTTATCAGAACAAACAGAGATGAGGGTGGAAGAATGGGGTACACGCCACGTACCAGAGAGGGGAGGATGAAAGAGTACAAAACCAGAGCAAATCAAACACCCGGCATGAGGGGAAGCACCGGGGGAATTGTTTCCATCGAGCGCGCACCTACTTCCATAGGGAGCTTTACCATTTTAGCGCATTAAAGGCGTGCCATGCCACAACACAAGATTGTCAGCTCCTGAAAAAAAAAAAAATTTAATTCCAGTCCATATCAGATGTGCATTTCCCTCGAGGGTTTAAAAAGGGAAAAAAAAAGAGAGGGAGGCACTCCAAAGGCTGCAATAGGCTTGTAATGAATAAGACATTGCATCAGAATTGGAAAGACAGTGAAATCTCCTTCCTGTCTGCTTGCTGGGAGACGAGGGATGTATCATTACAGACTCTGTCTTTTTATGTCCTTGGAAGTGTGAATCCACAGTGTAACGAGGGGTGAGACATTCCAATAAATCTAGCAGGCGCAGCGATGAGAAGACAAGAGAATCGGCACTAAAAAATACAAATATGGTGTTTAGATGAAGCTCTCTGGTACTAATTTCTACACACATGTACATGTATATATTGACTATGTTTACATATTCATACATATATATTGATTGTGGCCAAAAAGTTGCACTCCAACACACCGCAAAGATGACAGCTGACGGCCAGTTAGCACGTACGTTCTGCGCCTGCGTGAGAGGAAATAACTCTCCACACCAGCAGGCGGCGGCAGTCTGTAGTCATCATTCAAAAAGGGAGACCCTGAAGGCCGAGGACTGCAGATATACATGCCGTTGTTATGATACGTACATGAAATAAAGCGGAGTCTGCCGAACATTTTCACACCACTCTCACTCACCACTTAGCTTCGTTCCAGATTGGACATGTCGTTGTGAAAATATCCGTGTTGTTGGAATGATTAGATGAGATGAAGATGAAAAATGAGAAGAGCCATCTGTGTTTTTCCTCTTGACTTAACTCGTTTGCTTGCTTTCCTCACTTCAGTTTCTCTTGTCGTGCACTGATTCGCTGTGATTTGAGTGATTTCTTGCACCGGCGGGCACTGAAAAGCCTCCGACTCGGGCAGACTAGAGCCGACAGTGCGGAACACGCCGCAAAATTTAAACCGACAGACGCTCACCGACGACCCCAAACTGGCCGACGGCCGACCGTCGCCTTGGTGTGTCAGGGCCCTTATTCCGGATGGAGTATTTTCCGAATAAGACATGTGGGATATGCCAATATTATTTTGATTTTAGGAGCATTATTTGGACATCTATACAGCGTATTCAGAATATACGTCTCAATTGGGGATTTTACGGCAGTTTGTGACACACGGCCTCTTGCCTGTTGCACATCCAGCTCCATGTGCGTTGTACACAAACCAACCAGCCGACAGTTTGCAGAGATACATGCCCAAAAGAAAAGAAGGAGAAACACTCCTACTTTTAAACATTATGAAAGACTTGGATATCAACAGGTTTTTGGATGTGTGCAAATATCACAACGCCGACCTTTTCAATAAGGTGGTTGAAGGAATGAAAGAGGGAGGCTGTGTTCACACGGTCAAACATGTTCGCCACCGGTTACGTTAATCAGAGTATGCTCGGTTGCATGTAAACAGGAATATTAGTGGAATATTCATTTTCATTAGCCATGTAAACACATTTTTAGGAATATTGTTTCAAAATAAGGGCAAAAAACTGAATACTTTGTGCCTAGTCAGTGGTATAAGCTGAAGTTGTACAGTGTTCATGGCATGTTTTGATGTCTATGGCTATAAATAATTATGATAATGCCAAAATATCATATATAAGTTAATATAATGCCAACATTTGGATTCATCCCAGTGTTTTGCATGCACCAAGCCATTTGAAGTTTGATGCTTACTATAATCCAGGCGGCAACCTCCGTGTCTGAAAAGTGAAGCCAATGCTGAAGTGCCTTAAATCTGCATTCTTTCTAACAGCCAGCAGGGGGCGACTCCTCTGGTTGCAAAAAGAAGTCTGATTGTATAGAAGTCTCTGAGAAAATGAGTCTACTTCTCTCTTGATTTATAACCTCAGTAAACATTGTAAACATGAGTTTATGGTCTCAATCGCTAGTTTCAAGTCTTCTTCAATACAGCATGATGTTCATTTAGTAAATTATGGTCCCATTTAGAGTCAGATAGACCATAAAGCAGGGGATGCTTTAGGGCGGGGCTACCTTGTGATTGACAGGTTGCTACCACGGCGTTGTCCGGTCTGGGAGTTGTCCGTGATTTCGTCACCTAAAAAGGTTTGGTTGTACTTATCTCCACCCTCTCGTGTCACTTCTGGCTGCAAAAAAACAAGATGGCAACGGCCAAAAAGTCAAACTCAAGGCTTCAAAAAGTCACAGTGACTACGGCCACTTCTTATATACAGTCTATGTGTTTAGCAGGTATTACTTTTACCATGTTCACCATTTTAGTTTAGTGTGTTAGCATACTAACATTTTCTAATTAGAACCGAACACAAAAGTACAGCTGAGGCTGATGGGAATGCCATGACCTCATGACGGCGCTAAGTGAAAAGTTTAGTGATGAACAAAGTTACTACAATTCATTCTATGGGGAACATTATTGTGTGTACCAAAATTCATGCCAATCCATCCAATAGTAGTTGAGATATTTCACTTAAAACCACAACGGTGCGACATTGACACGCTGCTAGCTTGATTTAAAACACCTGGTGTGTTTATATGCAAAAATATTTCAATCCATATCATTTTCCAGAGCATATTTATTTATAAATCCCGAATGGTGTTTTTGTAAATGGGAAATGTGGTTTGCAATCACAAAGTCATTTGATTCGCTGATAATAGTAATAAAGATATAATGAACAGTACATATGCTCAGTATGTCTACATCTTTCAAATAAAAGATAGTGAGCACAAATAGTTTAAAATGTGAGCATGTCTCTCCCTCCGTGAGTCCAGACAACTTTAGTTTTTGACCCTCAACTTTATAGATGAAGAACAATTTACAGCCAGACGTCTTCCACGGCTGGAGACTGGCCCCTTTCATGCTGCGACGCAGTCACCCGTCAAGCTCCCCTTATCTCCCGAGGGAATCCCCCTCTCAGCCCTGGACTGGTGTCTGGATATCTACGCAACAACACTGTCTGCCCAAACTCCCAAGTGGCTGACACAGCCTGTAGAGAACAGAGACAGCCGGGGCTGGAATCAGACTTCTGATAGCAGTCAGAGAGACTCCGACTTTGACAGATATTCACACACACACACACACACACACACACACACACACACACACAGAGTAGTGATCAGAAGTTTGATAAAAGCAGATTGATTACGTCTAGATTGAGGAGTGATTGTATTTATCCAACCTCAGTCTCAGAGGATTTAAATCAGCCCGACTGCATCAGCGTCAAAGTGAGGATCTGGTTTTCTGAGGCAGTTGCAGTACCGCGAGCTGCCATTGGGTGTCCCTGCTCCACCAGTAACATCCTCTGGATGTCTGTGGACTCTTGTTGATGAGGTTTTTTCCTCCGTGCTCCCAGTACGCCTGCAGAACAGGTGAATGGACAGGAAGTCTAAATGAAATCCAGCAGCTCTCCTTTCTATTTGTTTTTCCTATCCTCTGTATGTCTTTGTACCTCCATCATTATGAGGACCAGATATCCCAACAGAGAAACAAGCCGGGATAACTAAATGACAAATTGTAATCCAAAACGACCCGGAGTGCTTTACTCACCTGGCATACCTATCGGTGGGATGAAGACAGAAGAAACTACTGGGTTAAAGTTGCTATAATCACTTATTTTATATTAACAGTGGAATGTGTGAAAGGAGGCGCTTGTTTTGCGAATTATCTCTCACCTGCAGTTCCCTTCAGCTCTACGGAGCTTTTCACTGTCTTTCAGCTCACTGTTTTGGTTTTACAGCCTGTAGCGTATACTGTATGTGCTCAGCACATAAGACAAATATGGTGACTAGATGATGAACATAGGCCCTGTTCAGACCTGGCATGAACATGCATCCTCAGTGTTCGGATCACAAGTGGACAGCTCTGAGTACAGGTGTGAACGCACTCAAGACACATTGAGGATCCATGGGTCTCTGCGCTCCTCAGGTGAATAGACAGGCAGACGCGAGCGCTGGTCTGCCTCGCAGCATGAAAACAGCTCCTGTGCTCTCCTGCATTCTGTCGGTACAACTTTATTTTATTACAATTTATTTACAATTTACTTTGTTGAATACTCGATTCTGATTGGTCAATCACAGCGTTCTACGGTCTGTTACTTCTTTATAGCAGATCACTGCTATTTATAACAGACCGTTGCTACTTGCGCAGTTCTGATGTCGGACTCTGGCGGACCGTTTTTGTGTCAAATTATTGATTGTACAGCGAGCCGGTCATTGTTGTAAAATAAACCCCCTCCAGGGCGATGCAAGACCCCTCCGCTTCGTGTCGTTTATTTCACAACAATGACCGGCTCGCTGTACATTATCACTTACATATCTTATCTATAGGCTACATATCTACAGACTAGGCACAGGAAGTGCATTATTATCACACTGTCAGAGATGTGTCGGCGCCAGCTCGCTCGCCCTCATCCCCGGCTCTGAAGCCCCGTACGCCGCTGTTGCCTGGTAAAGGTGGCGGTGGCGGCAGCAGGGAGGTAGACAATAACCTGCCTAACCATATATTTTGATGTTAATAAAAATTCACGAATATGTAAGATAAGGATATTACTACTGACATTTGTGTAATATTACGCCACAACTTCTGCTGTATTAGCTGTATGTTTACTACGTGTTTATTTGCATATAGAGCGGGGGAATGAGATCGGATCACAAGTGGTCACTGGAGAAACCAGATGTGCGAGCCAGATGTTTCCCTCAGGAGTTCATGAAGACAAAATCAGATCTAAAAGAGTGAGTATTGGACTCTTATTCCTCAGGTGGACAAAAACACGTCTCCAAATGAATGATAATGTTGCTCTGTATCTGCTGGATGTGTCAATAATAAAGTGTTTGCTAACAAGTTAGTCATATCAACTTTTTTAGGAGATAATAATGTGTCAATACTGTGTCTACAGCTTGTTTCTGCTTCCCAAAAAGATCAGTTACTGCAGGTTTAAGGTTTGGGATAGATTGCCTTCATGATTAAAAAACAACATCACTGACTTTTGGTCAAAGACGAGGCACACAGTCTGCAGTGTTGAAGTCACCATAGAACGATTTTTGTCTTTGCTACTGATAGAGGACAGTCATTTTTTACAGGACTGCAGGAGGTCGTCATGAAAAACATGTTGTTTTCAGCATTTATAGACAATTCTAAGCCAGTTGTTTTTCTGGCGAGGACAGTCTCTAAAAAGAGTAGAAAGATATCATCCTTGTGCCGAAACTCTGGGGAAATTTGTGTGAAAAAAAGAGTAATCTGGTGCTGCATCAGTAGTTCAACCTTTTTCCAAAACAGCAGAAGTGGTGAAATCCATTATTTTTGGAGTTCCATCCAAAGCAAATAGTGAATAAAAATACTCCAAACACCTTGTGCCAACACCTTGAAGCTAAATGATTGCACAGTGGGTCCATAACTCCAATATTTACTTCATTATCCTCTATGTGTTCCTCATTTAGAAACCTCAGGTTGCCCTGGAGTGATTTGCAGGAAGAGTCATGCTGCTTTAATGCGCCCACTGTTTGCTCCAGCAGACCAGTTTGTAAGTCATAAATACAAACTTGTGGCAGATCCATGTGCGTTTCAGTCAAAAAATATCTACATGGGCTGTTAAATTAACCGTCTGTGGGACACTACTCTCTACAAATGCTAGAGAGCTAATTCACGCTGCAACATTACAGTAGGAAACATTTTTTAAACTCTATTTTGTTATTGGCAGCCAAAGAGTTCACCTAAAACTTCCCTAACCATAACCAAATATTTTTGTTGCAAAAACCTAAACAGTTAGTTGACTTGTTTTACCGTAGTTTTGTTACGTAATTTACGTACTAACAGCAGTCATGTAACAAACATACTCATTTGACGTAACAAAGATTCTTATTTTAACCCAAACCACGATCTTTTCCTAAACTAAGTACTTTTGTTGCGTAAGTAAAACTACGTTAGAAGTTTAATTTTAAAAGAGACTGTATGCATGAAATGAGCGAAAACTACGAACACAAAAGTTTATTGCGAATTGAAAATGTGTGTAAAAAGTCGATGGCAACACACTTTTAGTAGATTTAAGATTTACCTCCACATACATTCAAGTGCCCAACATGAGACACTGAAGTTGCAAATCTCCTCAGTAATGGTTTTTTAATGATAAATATAAACATGTTGTCATCCCAACTCGTCACATACCGCCGCTTGGTCACTTGGCGTCACTTTAGGTTTCGGCAACAAAACCACTTAGTTAGGTTTAGGAAGAAACTCCATGGTTGGGCTTAAAACTACTACGTTTGCACAGTGAAAATGAAACTGAACGTTGTGAACACGGGACACGAACGAACAGCTGATTGGAAAGTGAAAATTAACTCACAGGACACGAACAGCGGTCTCCTGGATGAAAGCCGTGGGGTTGTTGGACCCATCCACCTCCCCTCCCGCCCGCTCGGTGTGTCTCTTTCGCTCTTTAAACTATGTCACCACACTCCCGGCACACTTTCCCGGAGCATTTTCTGTTGCCACTGGTGGTTGTACATTATAGTTAATGGAACGCCATTTAATATCGGCGCTCAAGGGGGCCTTGTGCGGCGGTATCACACGCCAACGGTCATGATAAAGCCTTGGTATTTGACGCCCTGGGAGTGAGAACGGGCTGTAAAAATACAAATGTGTCAATGATTTATTGATGTTAAAATTGTAAATGTAGCACCTTTAATTTATATGTATTGCCTTTAATTTTGTTAAAAGATTCAGGTAGGGCTGCAATGAGTACTTCAAAGCTTCATTCATAACGTTGGCATTCAAATTCAAAATCAAAATTCAAATGCATGCAACTTGCATGTTAAAACCCGGTATTTCTGCACAGTTGCAGATAAAAATTAAGCTACACACAAATAATATTAGTATTATACTATTTGTAGAATTAGATTCCAGTGATGGCTGCGTAGGATTGTTTCCGACTGGTGATCAAAACATTTCCAATAACTAATAGATGTAATTATTTCCAAAATTCACAACATGTTTTTATCTAACCAAATGATCTGCTTCAATCGATATTTGTTGGCGTTTAGCCTTTCAAAAATAAAATTTTCACTGCGGTAAAAAACGGACACACAAAGGGAGGCAAGCACCTGTATTAACAGGGCGGTCTAGGACCAAAGTAACAACACCATATTTACATTTATATAACCACACAAAAAAAAAATGTGATTATGTGATGACGTCATAAAATATGACGACAGACATTCGGTAGCCTCCAGCCCGAGTTCTTCAGGTATAGCAACACAAATGTGTAGAGACAAAGTGTGAGACTAAGACAGACGGGTCGACCCACAGAGAGACGGATACTGACAGAGACAGAAGCAATAGATTCCCCACTGCTCTTGTAACTCTGTTTCAACTCCGACGTGAGTGAGCGACTTTTTCTCTTCGTTTTCCGCTTCTGAAATGTCAAAGAAGGTGTTGTGGCTGCTGCCGAGCTGCTCTGTGTCAGTGCTACCAGAGGAACGGGGAGAGTCGGTGTAATTGTATGAAAACTACTATTTCTCTCTCTCTCTCTCTCTCTTTTCATATTTGAGTTTGCAGAGACTTCGGGATGCCTAGGAGAGAATTTTCCTCCTCATTAAAACGCTGTAAGAGAAGCTGTGTGCACACAAACACACACACACACAAATACACAAACATAAACACGCAGCTACGCTAACGCGACCTGACAGAGCAATCACAGTCACATACATGCTTCTCTCTCGTTTCATCTCATCTCCGTTTCATCTCCCTCCGTCTTCATCCTCACCTTTTCACTGTTGCGTTCCTAGTTTTCCCCTCTACCGCTTCATCTGTCCTTCCTGCTCCTTTCCTCCACTTTTCTTATTATGTTTAACTTCATTACTGATTCAGCCAGAAATAACACACAAAATGAAACCTGCTGTGCATATATTCCCAATCTGTCGTTAGCAAAGCTGTTCAACATCTCAAGGGCGTTCTTGTATTCTCAGTCAGAGTTTAATAAATTAATTCTTGGAGTTCAACCTTGAATGGAAGGCGCAGCAATCAGTGATAGCATGTTACAGGCATCACGCTATCTAGAGCTAACTGCAGGTTTGTTTATTCTGAAAGATATTTGCTATTACGAATGTATTTAAAGACTGTGGATCAAATGTTGACCATAGCTGGTAGCATTACATGGATCCCTCTCATGTTTTATCAGCCAGGTCTCATTCACAGGGCGTCAAATAATGACACTTCGTCACGCGCTCTCGGCGTGCGATACTGACACACAAGGTACCTAGCGTCTGTATGACACACACCGGTCTTTCAAGTTACGACAATGTGAACACATCCACGTCAATATTAAGTGCTCAGAGGGGATTTTCGAGGGGGTCAGCGCTTTTGTGACAATAGAGTTGACACTGCGTCTAGTAATGATGCGTGGGTCGACCCTTAACCCACGGGTCCCCTGGATTGACCTATGGGACGGGCGGGTTCGGGTGAGCTTATTAGAAAATATCGCATTAGTCATTGTTGACTTTTAGTTTCACACGGGTCACCTGACTTCCTTCTTTACTCCCGTCATAATTACTACGGCCACTAGAGGACAACGTCGTCTTTTTGTATTTGTATCAGTGATCAACCATGTGAATAGATGCTGTGAATGATGCTGCTACGGACCCATTCAATCCTCTGATAAGATTAAAAACCAACACATTCTCACTCTCAACTCGTCAAATACCGGTCAGTGCCCATCGGCATTGGAGACCGACGCACGGGGTACTCCTCTTGCGTTACTTTTGGACGGACCAGGGACGGCGTGTCAATATACGCTCTTTACATGCATAGTATCCTTTCAAAATAAACATCCGTTTTCACAGAAAGTTAGGTTTAGGCAACACAACCACTTAGTTATTAAAGTCTTGTGTGTGTTTGACCCATTCACCTCCCCTGACGCCTGTCCTGAACGGACTCTCATTCTATTAACAATACGTCACTTGCTCCGACCCTCAAATAACGCCGCGGGTTTACATTGGAGTTAGTTGAAAGCCCGGTTCGTAACTTACTGTTGCTAAAGGGTGTCTCCGTGCGTTGGTTTCCGATGCCGAGGGGCGCTGACCAAACAGCGGCATTTGACGAGTTGGGAGTGAGGACAGGTTAATGAAACAGGTGCCAAACACAACTACCTTTCTACATCTAGATTTATTTCAGGGCAAGTAAATTCAAAGGGGCTACAAATAAATTGCTGGGTCTATTTTCCCTCAGAAAGTTTCCCTTTTTTGATTCAAGCCAATAACTTACGCCAGTAAAGTCACCAGTACAGACAAGCGTGTAGTTCGCATATGTTCTCAGCTGCTTCCCCCAAACCCAGCAGCCTATCAGGTGCTGAGAGGAATTGATTTTATGAGGAAATGTTGCTGCAGAGTGTCACTTGAAAGTCCTACGGTGGCGTACCAAGCGGAACGGGATGTTCCGCTGACACAGCGTATTATTATCACTCAACATGGTGTTTGCTTAAGTGCAGCACGGCACCCGGGAGACACAGGGACGGTTTTTCTGAAGTGAGCAACCCACCCAAAAAGAAAAAGCTGTACAGTAGAGTATTGACTGTTCTCCTTCAAGTCAACAAAGAAGTCATACCCCAGCGATTTAAGTTGCTACGACGGTCTCATTGGCTGTCTTTTGATGTTTTTCTTCCCCTCCGTCTCTGTCTGTGGCGCTGGGTGGGCGGAGGTTGGAGAGGTAATGTGATGCAGAGAAGCGACTGGAGCGAGACGGAGCTCCGAGAGAAAACCCAGGTTCACACCAGGGTGGCTTACACTGCTGCTTTACTCTCTGATCACACACACACACAAATGAGCATACGAGCACACACACACATGCATATTCACGGTGTGCACGCACATACAGTACACGTAGAAGCACACACACACATCCAGGGCGGCTTATGAGTCGTGCACCTCAATACCAGCCGAAGTATAGCCCATCTGTGAAAAGGTAAATTGAATTTTACAGGCACAAAGCCGACTCCCCTGTGGTCTTTAGAAAAAAAGCCCCACTTTGTGAGTCTAAAGCTTTAGAAAAGCTTCATCCCTTTTTTTTTCCTCTTCCCTTTTCTTCTCCTCCCTGCCTGCCTCTCTCTCTCTCTCTCTCTCTCTCTCTCTCTCTCTCTCTGTGGGGGAAATGAAGGTGTGAGAAACCCTGATCGATATGCTCATTAAAGAGTTGTGTCTTTGGGAGGCCTGCAGAGGGTCTGCACACAAAGAGGCAGACGATGCACTGAAAAAAAGCCTGCTGCATCACCTCCACCACGTCCGTAACTGAACAGCAACACTTTTCACCATCACAAAGAGCAAAAACAATCCCTCTCTTCCTCCTTTTTTCTCAACTTCCCCTCCTCCTCCTCTTCTCTCCAACTGGCTCTTTGCTCGCACCAGAGACGTAGTTAAAGCACTTTTATTCTGCTTGTGCAGAGGATTTTTTTCCAATCTGTCCGTGCCTCTATTATTAGAAGCTCCCATACATAGCTTGTGTTTCTGTATTGAGTTAACAAAAACAGCGATGCAAGCGAGTCACCCTGCCCACACAATTAACCCCCACACACAACGAGGTACTGAGAAAAACGCAGTTTGATATGTTAAACTCTAATTAACCACAGCGCTGCCGCCTCCACTGCTCCACGGCATGCGTCTGTGTGTGTGTGTGTGTGTCAGGCAGGTGGGATAGACACTGGTGACAGGTGGAATAAAATTGCCGGCGCAAGGTATCCATCTGTGCAGGATCCACCATATGCATTTCAAAAAACTCTGCGAGGTTTCCATGCCAAATGACGGCGAGAGATTGACACTGTTCCATCTGCCAGTGCAGACTCTGTATTTGAGGTGTATGGGTATAAACAGGGGTGGAGAGATTATTACGATGTCTCACTCAATTTGAAGAGCTGTTTGGCTGAAACGTCCCCTCAAGAGAAGAGGATAAAAATAGAGCTGGAGTCAAAAATGGTGTGAAAAAAAAAGCAGAAGTTTTTAGGGAAAGAAGTTCAAAATGGACTCGGAGAGAAAGTTGGCCAGAAGAAACAGAGCATACTGTGGTACACATCATTTGTCAAAAGTGGTGCAGAAAGGAACACAGCTGCTTCCATCACTTCTCAAGAGTACAGTGGAGTGAAAACACCACCAAGAGAGTCTGAAAGCTCACACCTTCATCCACCATTGGTACAATTCACTGCATCGAGGAGACGGCTGGTCAGAACAGGTATAACGTCTTTGCATGCGCTCATACAACACAGGTGTAGGAACTTTGTTTCAAACGTTCTGAGCCAACCCGGTCTCACATACCCTGGGCATCAAATACCGACGTTTTGTCACAGCCCTCGCCATCTGACACCCCAATGTATCCTCATACAACTGTTCGTATGATATCTTACAAAAAGTTATTCATCATTTTTTTGTGCGTTTTCCTACGAATGTCCAGCAATATGTGACAAAATAAACTTCAGTCTTCTCAGGAAACAAAACTACTTGGTTAGGTTTAGTAAAAGAACGTGGTTTGGGTTAAAATATCTACAGAAGTGGTGTTACTTAAAGGTCCCGTGTTCACAATGTCAAGTCACATTTTCACTGTACAAACGTAGTAGTTTTAAGCCCAACCATGTTGTTTTTTCCAAAACCTAACTGTAGTGGTTTTGTTGCCTTAACCTAAGCAAGTATTTTCACAACATTAGGGACGTGTTTACTGCGACCTAAAAGAGTGACTCTGAGGGGTCTGATAAATAGACTCAGAACGTGACTAGTTGGGACGAGAACGTGTGTTTCTACATGTGTCCTGATCCGGCTTTGCCTCTCCCTCACTTGTAGTGTTTTCTGTTCACCCCATAAAAATAGAATATATATAATATTTTATTTCTATGGTTTACCCCTTCCTTGTGTTTCTTGTTTGTTCTCTCTGTGTGTTTGTCTGGGAGTGGCTCTCAGTCTCACTCATGCTGCTACTCAACCTGCACACCTGAGACCCGTCCTCTCATCAAGCTCCTGCAGTATTTCTACCCCGGCTCTGCGCTCCAGTCTCACCAGATCGTTCAGTTTACCAACGTAGTACTAACGCTATACGGCCAGTTTCTTGTTACGGTCTCTGTAATCCTTGTGTTTATCTGAACTTTGAATCATTAGTATTTACCTGTGCCTCCGGTCCGTTCTCTGCCTCGCCCGATGTCTTTACCAGTCTGCTTCCCAGCCGACAGCTCCGCTCCGCCACATCCTCAGATCAGCTCTCACCACTCATTTAGCAAATAAAGCTGCTTGTGAAAGCTTTCCGGTCCAAAATCCACTCTTCACAGCAACATGTCACAATTTACTGCTATATTATTGGTCAGCATACTTGCCAACCTTGAGACCTTACAAATTTGAGTTTCAGAGACTCTGTTTCCTGTATTCTGGTACACTGCAACAGCATTTTTATGTTACACTTTTAATTTAACCATGAACTCCCAGGAGAGAAAACTGAATAATTTCCCCCCTCTGGCGTAAACTTGGCATGTGAATATCTAGCATAAACTAATATTCATCCGTTTTTATTCATTTTTTGCTCCTACTTGAGTATTTCTTTCTCTTAGTTCTCTTCATTTCTCTCTCCGTCTCTCACTCACTGAAGGTCCTTTCAGACACAACGCGACAACAACAGCACTGCGCTCGGAAATCCGATATTTCCGATGGCTAGCGTTGCGCCACGATGGCTTTTTGCTACGTCGAGCAAAGCCCAACTTTGGGCGCTGAACGCTGTGTCGAGCGCAGACGTATAGACTGCTCTCTTCCGCCAGGAAACGACTTTTGTTATACACCAATCAGTCATAACATTAACAACATTAAGACCACTGACAGGTGAAGTGAATAACATGGATTATCTCGTTACAATGGCACCTGGCAGTGGGGGGGATATATTAGACAGCAAGTGAACATTTTGAACTTTGAACTTTGTGTTGGAAGCAGAAAAAATGGGCCAGCGTAAGGATGTGAGCGACTTTGACAACAAGGGCCAAATAGTGCTGTCTAGACGACTGGGTCAGAGCATCTCCAGAACTGCAGCTCTTGTGGGATGTTCCGGGTCTGCAGTGGTCAGGACCTACCAAAAGTGGTCCAAGGAAGGAAAACCGGTGAACCGGCGACAGGGTCAGACCCGAGGCTCATTGATGCACGTGGGGAGTGAAGGCTGGCCCGTGTTGTCTGATCCAATAGAAGAGCTACTGGAGCTCAAACTGCTGAAAAAGTTAATGCTGGTTCCGATAGAAAGATGTCAGAACACGAAGTGTATCGCAGTTTGTGCTGACCTAATGTTATGGCTGATCGGTGTATATTCACACTGTCAGGTGCCAGAAACAGGTTAAGATATCAAAAAGGAAAAAAAATGCTTGAAAATGTGTCATAAATTGGCAGAAATATGCGAGAAATGTGACCCCGGGAGGAAGCCGAGAGAGGGCAATGAAAAACGGGAGGTTGACAAGTATGTTGGTCTGTGCCAGCACAGGAAGTTGTATGAGGCAAGGCAGAAAGTAAGGGTGTGGACCTGCAATTAATGTTTGTGTTTTTATTAACCATAGTCATGATATTTCCCTGACCTTAACCATAGTTTATTTGCCATAACCACAGTCTTTCCCTATCCTTAACCATATACTGGCCAAGCCCAGATATTGTGCAGAAAATCTAAAAATGTTAGCACAGGTTGTAAAAAACGTTTATTGAATGTTATCCAGTGTTTTGTAAGAGTCATTGTTTGGTGATACTTTTACATTTGTGATTGCTTAACAGATCATTTTCAGCATTTGAGGACAATCAAAGCATTCAGCGCCTTTGATATCCAATTCTACGGACACATTTTGGTTAAAAAAGTACTGAAGTTAAACACCCAGCCACAACAAACATAATGCACCTCAAGAAATAAAGTGCATCCAGTGTTGTTTGCCCTCTCTAACCCCATGTAAATTCATAACTTTCTTGTGGAGAGCCTGCAGATATTAGACGCTATTTAAAATTCAGCTTAACCACAACATGTGATTCAGAAAGTAAAATGACTCGAGCTGCACATAAAAAAACGCTGCTCACTTGCGGTAACAATTGCAAATCATTGCTTCCACCCATGGGTGTAAACGATTGCGGCGTGTTTGCTCAGACCCGCGAGTGTTGTGTGATGCATTAGGAGAACTGGGAGGAGGGCTCCATTTGTGCCTCTGGTTTTTACCAGAGTTGGACTGGCCAGCTCTGGTTGCCCTGGTTACCGTATCCCCTTGCGGATGGTCAGCTCGCTGTTGCTATGCTAATGAGAGGATGAGCGCGAGCGGCGAGCTGCTGCCTGTCAAGTGTGCATGTGTGTGTGTGTGTGTGCGCTTTTATCTACAGTCTGACACCGCGGGGTCACGGCGAGGCCAGAGCTTTTAACTTGAAATGTCACGCCAATTAAGAATTTGTGAAATTAAGCAGGCGATATCAAACTTAGCATTTTATTCATTAGGCATGGAGCTGCTCCTAATGGGATTTCTCTCTCGATCTCAATGCTCTCCTCTCACCTCCCCTACCGACTCTCCCTTTTACTCGCTCCTATTTCATTATTTACATCCCCCCTTCTCTGCCTCTTTTTGGCGCGGTTTATCAGTTTAATCAGCCTGCATTCGGAGAGGAGGAGGAGGAGGAGAAGAAGAAAAGGAGGAGGAGGACACGCGATCTGCATCATTCTCACATCCTGGTAGTAATGCATCTTTATTAGGCTCCCAACATCAGCCCAGGAGACAAGTCTCTGCTATCACTGTCAATTAGCAGGGGGAGGCGCTCGGGGGGAACGGCTCGCTCCTCTTTATTAATATCCCCCAAAACAAACCACACGGCACTCAGATGTATAGAAAGAGGCTTTCTCTTTATTAAAACACACTGCAAAACCATACAAGAGGGATGTCATCAGGCGGTGTAAAGGTGCAGAGCTTTCATTTATTGAGAGAATAATAATTAAAAAAAAGTAAAGACGAAGGGGTGCTTTGCTTTATTCAACACGGGGACAGATATTACATTATCATTTCATCATGGCTTTTTGGCAATATGGCTTTTTCAATCAGCGGATACAGACATTATTTATTCATAGATGCATTTTTTAAAAGGCACACAAGATACAGCGTCGCCAATCTCCACAGAGTTGACACAATCAAATATACATGAATATAATATTAGTGCGAGATGGGGGGGTGAATTCAACTTTATTCATGTGGAGAACAAGGAGAGGAAATGAAGGGGGGTTGGAGTGGAGGACATTTACTACACCGCATTTATTCCTCCACTTGCTCCATGTTTATTTTTTCACAGGGATTTCTATTCGATTTGTCTGAAGACGCCTCAGTGTGTGTGTGTGTGTGTGTGTGTGTGTGTGTCACTTCCCGTTGCCTGAGTGCATCTCTAGTGTTGGTGTTGAGTGTGTGTGGTCTGGCAGTATATCCTTGCTTTAAGGCAAGTGTCTATTTAATGAGGCTTTGCTGCAAAAAGGAGCTCCCTAGGACTCTTGACGTGCTCTGCATTTCAAACACTCTCCTGCAGCACGCAGACCGTCCTCCCCTCCATCACACACACACACACACACACCTCGCAGGTTGACGTGTGTGTGTGTGCCCTGCCGTGCCGAAGCATTGATTGGTGGGTTTCCTGAACAGAGTGAGAGCTTGTCAATGAGAAACAACCTTTCTGATGCAGTATATTTCTCTTCTCCTCCCCCCCCCTTTGCTCTCACTCTCACTTTCTTTCTTTCTCTTGCCCTTTCTCTGTCTTCCTTCTCCGTCTCCCACCGCTCTGACCTCATGTTTATGTATCTCACTATGTCGAGCTGTTCGTCAATGCTACTCTGCCAAAGGTCCCTTCTCCTCCTCTTCCTCCTCCTCCTCCTCCTCCTCTCTCCATCGTTGCCTTCCCGCCGCAAAGCCCAGAGATATGAATAATATAAAACTTCATCGAAAAAGGAGATAGGCACATTCAGATGCCGATAAACTGGCATTGCTGGCGAGCGACGAAGGCTAACAGGGGTGCAGTTTGCGTTGGTTCACGGGGCTCACTGAACCCCCTAGAGCCCGTAGCCCAAAATGTATGTAGGGATATCTATTAAGGCTGTCGCAAATTAATCACACATTTTTTTATCCGTTCAAAATGTACCTTAAAGGGAGATTTGTCAAGTATTTAATACACTTATCAACGTGGGAGTGGGCAAATATGCTGCTTTATGCAAATGTATGTATTATATTTATTATTGTAAATCAATGAACAACACAAAACAATGACAGATATAATCCAGAAACCCTCACAGGTACTGCATTTAGCATAAAAAATATGCTCAAATCATAACATGACAAACTGCAGCTCAACAGGCAACAACAGCTGTCAGTGTGTCAGTGTGCTGACTTGACTATGACTTGCCCCAAACTGCATGTGATTATCATAAAGTGGGCATGTCTGTAAAGGGGAGACTCGTGGGTACCCATAGAACCCATTTACATTCACATATCTGGAGGTCAGAGGTCAAGGGACCCCTTTGAAAATGGCCATCACAGTTTTTCCTCGCCAAAATTTAGCGTAATTTGTGGAGCGTTATTTAGCCTCCTTTATGACAAGCTAGTATGACATGGTTGGTACCGATGGATTCTTTAGGTTTTGTAGTTTCATATGATTCCAGTATCTTCACTTAAGGCTTTAAAACTGAGCCGCTACAACCTAAAGAAATTAGTGGCATTAAGACGAATTTGCGTTTACGCGATAATAACGTGTTAACTTTGACAGCCCTAATAACTATATTTTTTATCATAACACAGAACTAATAATTTATTGTAATGATGAATAATATCGACCTTGTTGTGTCTTCTTATTGACAGAATAAGAAACCAACAAGATAAGAAGATATTTACTTATAATAACATCTTTGTCCACACTGAATCTGTTGAAATATGAACTTTCTGTTACGTCATGTAAACAAACCACGTTCCTATCAGCCGTACGCTCGAGATCAGACTGGAGACGTAACCACTTAAAAAGTGGGTGATACTAGCTTTCTTCCTACGTTTGTACTTTTTAAACTGAAAACACACGTTTAATATTGTGATATTTACTGGAAATGACTTACAATATAACCAACAGCAAGTAGGAAACATTCAGGCGATCTCCCTCCAGCCAGCTGTCACCTTAATTTAGGTTTCTGTAGTGACATGAGGAGGTATCGTATAGATAACTCCTCATTTGAACTTCACCAATCAGCCGTTCCTCGTGGTTTTCAAAGCGAGCGACATGAATAGGGCGTCTCACAAAAGTTGAGCTCAAAAAGGGCTCTGCGTCGCTCGACATTCAGTAGAAAACTATGCAATCAAACAGATTTTGTCGCTTGCTCGCGTCACATTCACTTAGGATGAGGTGTAATATACATAGGTGACACAGCATCACAATACACTAGACCTCTCTGTGTTGGACACATTACATTCCCTCTGGATTTTTAACCTTAAAGTTCAAACTGTTTCTATGAGAGAGAATTTGAGAGATGCTACAAACAACAAATCCTGTCAAACAAAACTCAAAAGTCTGGACGCTCAGAGCGAAGCAGATTTTGGAAGCCGGTTGGCTGTGATGTGCTCAGCTCGGCTTTGGATCGAAGGCACACGCTTTGTGTTGGTTCAGACGATGCGAGCGGCTCAGTAAATGTTATGAATCGGCTCAAACGACACAAAGCGTGTTGGCAGTTTGAGCAGAAAAAAGGCTTCGAGCTTCCCCAAAAACAAAGTATCCAGCCGGCTCGTTTTCACTTATTCAGAGCTCTGATGAACTAACAGTTTTTTAGACAATCGACTCGCGCTGCAATCAGGACAAGTGTTGTCTTTCTGCGTGTGTATTTGTGTGTGTGTGTGTGTGTGTGTGTGTGTGTGTGTGTGATGCCACGCTTCATTGTTTTTCAAGGAGAATGAAGTGTTCAGCTCATTAGTGAATTGTTCTTAATGAATGCTATCAGCCTCTAATGAAAAGTATTGTTCTTGAGCACAACTAAATCAAAAGGTGTTTAAAAAGGGCGCTCGTGGCACACAAACACACACACACACACATGCACTTCATCAATGAGCGTTTGGCGAAGAGGTCTCTGATGGCGACTCACACCATGGTTACAGGGGCTAACACCCCCCGAGAAATCAATCTCTCATTTAGACCACAGCTACTGCTCAATACCCGCTCCGGTATCGACCAGCTCTCCTGTGAGTGTGAGTGTGAGTGTGAGTGTGAGAGAGAACAGGAGGTGGAGAAGGATGAAGAGAAAGGGCTGAGGGGAGAAAAAAAAAAGTGGAGAAATTGATTTTATCTCCCATTGATGATGGTGATTTGGCATTAGATATGACCTGTTTACAGCCGCCGGCCAATTAGAAAAGTT
>CAKAKR010007314.1:0-10646 GCA_916700685.1 Adelosebastes latens | reverse complement strand
TGTTTTATGATATTTTATACTTCTACTCCACTACATCCCAGAGGTATATATTGTACTTTTTTACTCCACTACAAGTTACTTGTTACTTTGCAGATTCAGATTATTAATACAACATTGTAATGAACTAATAACGGATGATGTATTATTATAGGTTAAGCTACCCAGCAGTATATAATTTAGGATTTTTAAGGAACTTTAATTCTGTTCTCTGGGCTCGCCTCAGCACAAATGTGAAGACATTTTCAAAATCGGTCAAAACATTTGGCTGAAAAGTGAGTTTTTCTTATCATACTATATCTAGCCTTTGGGCAGTACTGTTTTTGCAATAGACTCCATTATATTTTAGGAAAAAAACAGTAGACCCATGTGCCCAAATAGTACGATAAGTAAATGTCTGTATCTCAAAAACTACAAGGCACACAATCAAGTATTTGGTATCTATGAACTTAACAAGTTGAATACCAAACATATGAATGAACACGTACATAGTGTATAAAATGTTATATGGAAGACATTTAATAAACACAATGTTTTTTCCTCATTTTTTTTTTTTTTTAAAATCCTGACTGATTTATAAAAGTGTGATTTAAAAAAGGAAAAAAAGGATTCAATATTGTACTGTTAGATACTTGCCCAAAGTATGTCCGTACCAAATTTCAAGATTTTTTAACAATCAGAACAAATGTTGTAGCATTTTTCCTTATCAAACTAAATATAGTCTTTGGGCACAAATGGGTTAAACACTAACAAACACTGGAAAATGACATGCACTTTACGTTACGTGGTGCTCTTGAAGCATAACAGTCATTAATAGTCAGCCGGCATAATAATTAGTGAGCGATATAATGGACACAATATTCACGAGTAGCGCTTAACTTCTTGCTTCTTGACTCAGTTTACTGACAGAGACTGTACGATGCCATTAGAGGAGGCTTGAGATTCAGAGTAAACACAGCCGTAAACACTCACTGCAGGGCTTGAAAGGAATTAACTATAATACATTTCAGTCTTCATAAAGAAAAAGCAGCTGTAGTCTGGTTGAGTTAATTAATTTACAAAGGACGCTAAAAGAAGTATCAACATGGCCGTAGAAACTGCTTAAACCATTCCTGTAGCACAATACTCCTCTCTGCTTACACTATAGGGCTGCAACTAATGACATCATCATCATTATTCCCTCAAAATTAATAATTTTGTCTATAAAATGTCAGAAAATAGTGCTTGTTTTTCAATAGACTGGCTCTTGGACTCATTTCACCCGTTTACTACTGCAATAATTCAGCTGTACAATACTCTAACATTAATGCTATATTTATACAGTACATTTCAAGAAATGTTCTTATTTAGTTATTGTTTTCTCTGTTATGCTTGTATTGATATTAACACACTTAAAGATGGATCCCACTTCTCGGCATTTTTTATTTACTTTATTAACACTGTGGTTATATATTGTAAGTGTTTAATGCAAATATTTGTATATATTTCTTATTGCATTACTTATTTCTATTACTCTACATATATTGTGTTATATATTGTAGCATTATGTACATAATTTACATTACTTCTTTATTTCTATTTTTCTTATATGTCTTTATGCTTATATATATACATAAGAGCACCTGTCCCAATTTCCACTCGGGGATCAATAAAGTATTTCTGATTCTGATTTATCTGAATAACAGTGCAAAGTTATGCAGTTTATGATCATACATGACGGAGAAAAGAATCAAATCCACAAGTTTGACAAGCTGGAACCAGCTAATATTTGAATGAAATGATTAATTTATTATGAAAATAGTTGCTAATTAATTTTCCGTCGATCAACTAATTGATTAATTGACAGATTTCAGCTGTAGTATTTTGTAGCTAGAATATTTTCAGTATATTCAATTCATTTTTATATAGCGTCAAATCATAACAGAAGTTATCTCAAGACGCTTTTCACATAGAACAGGTCTAGCCCGTACTCTATAAATAAAAAAAAAAATATATATAATTTTCATCTGTGGGCAGGGTGATATAAGAAACACATAAACAAAACAAGCGAGACAAGAAGCAGACACAACACGAGGCTCCGGGCCTGTAAAACTCACAGTCGGTTGCCATTCCCACCGCAATGCACTTCTTGAAGCGACATTCCTGGCACTGGTTTCTGGTCACTTTGTCGATGACACATTTCGCCTCGTACTTACAAGCGTAGGTCGGATTGAGATTCTTCTGGATCGTCCGCCTGAAGAAACCCTTGAGAACAGACAGGCACACGCTTAGAAAAAGGCCTTAAAAAATGCAACGAATCAGCTGCAAACCATCAAAGACTTGCTAGTGTGTTACCTTGCAACCTTCACAGGTAATGCAGCGATAGTGATAGCCCGTGGCTTTGTCCCCGCACACTACACATAGCTCATCCTTGTCCAGGTAACTTGGAATGTACCCTGGAGAGAAGAACAAATGGTTAATATCCGAGTTTATTGAGGGAAAAGAAAGATCACTGGATTTGTAGTCTGAACTATTTTCCATGTGGATTCATTCACTGCGCCGTCTCATAATGTTTTCAACCAGATTTTTAGTTGATGTTGACCAAAAAAATAACCGTAAATTAAAAGGTAATTTTAATGAGTTGATATTTTTTCTAATTTTAAGTTTTATTTAAATTGTATTATTCATTTATTTTTTTGCTTGTTTTCCTTTTCATAAAGGGAAAAAGTGAAACTGAAATTGCACAAAGAAGTGGGGATCAAGGAGAAGGCTAACAAGCTAAACAGCAGGCCCATTTAATTGGCGGCCCGTGGGCCGAATCCGGCCCTTCGACAACCTCAAACTGGCCTCTTTGATAATTTATAAACATGAAAAAAAGTATTTAAAAAATAATAATAATAATGATGTCTTCCAATTAGAGAGTATATTCCCGTTCATCAGTGTCACCGCTCGTGCTATTGACGCTGTTACGGACTATCAAAAGCAATATCATTGCGTTTGTATTTATTAATAACCTACTAACATAACACCAAGTTGTTTATGGGTGTTTACATTGTTTGATTATTTAAGATCATCATTTTGTTATTAGGCTAATTAGCTCTTTCATTAGTTATGTCTTATGAAGCACAGAAATACTTATTTTGTTAAATTTTTTTTAGTAGAGTTAAACTGAGATGGCCCTCTAAAAAGGTAATTGAATAGGCCTGATCTATACTGTATATACAGTATATCAACTGCTCCTTTGTGTCCATTTATAACATGTAGGTGTGTAACAATGTGGCTTCAAAAAGTCACACATGGAGATCTAAAGGTAGGCCGACTCTTGTAAGTTCAACAACACAACACATAACATTTGATTAGCACCGACTTCCATAGAAAGCAACTTAACCGAGTTAATACCTGGCCCAATGTTGATGGGATTCGGTTTAATGAGTTCAGTGCTTTGACCTCCGGCAGACTCCGGGACCGGAGGTTAACAAACTGATCAATACCTTTTTGGGTTTTGTTAAGAATCCCGCATCTGTTGCTTCACCATCAATCAATAAGGAACCCCCCGCTCGCCTCAATCAAACACTCAGATGCAAGTCCTGCTCACAGACCTGCCGCCGCATGATGCCTTAAGTCTTGGATTTGCGCTTATCAGACTTAATTTGAAAATCCCAGACATCATTGATTCATTGATCAAGGAGGAGTCACCTCTAATTACCAAAAATATATTTCAAAAAAACATATTCTTCACACACAAGCCAGAGAGACAACGACAAAAACAATGGAAACAATTCCATCACTTTGCAATTCAAAACTTAACAATACCCTTTCAGCCAAGAATCACAATTGGGACCATACCTTTCCTGTGGACCCCCTGCATCCACTGCAGGTGTGAGAAGTCAGGTTTGATCTCAGGGAAATATTCAGGCTGATGGTGGTAATGACTAAGAGGGATGTCCATGCCGCAAAACTCGCTCCTAAAAACAGGAGAACCGCCGGCGTACGAGCAAGAGTAGTGCTGGCTGGGCGGCCAAGCCTGCTCCATGCAGGGCGGATGGTGCAGCGGCTGGGGTTCACAGTGTCCGTACACGCCGGGTCCCTCGCCCGGGTACATGCAGTGTTCCCCGCCGCCCTGCACCGGGTAGCCTCCCACCCCAGAGTGAGGCATCTCATACATGTCTGGTATGCAGTAGTTCATCATGGAGCACCATAAAAAAGTATCCAAAAAAGAAAACTCTTATGAAAAAAAATCAGGTCTAAGAAAAAAGCCGTGTGAATGTGACGATTACAAGTTTCCTGTCCTGGAAAAAAAGTTCATAGAGGTCGACCCGACGTAGACGCACAAACGTTTTATCCACCACGTCCTCAGACTACACCTAGCAACTGCCCCACCCGCCACCCCTTCACGGCCGAATTGGGAAGCAGAGATTTATGACGACGTAGAGCTCTAATCTTACACTCCACAAATCCTCAATGTGCCACAGACAGAGACGATGTCACAGATTAAGACCTCGCATGTTGCACCTACATCTAATAACACCGACTGGAAAAACAATTCTAAAGAAAGCCAAGAAAAATTCCAAGAAAACGTTAAACTTAATTTTTAAATCCTTTTGACGATGGTTCTCATATCATGTAAGAATTCGTAGTTCTCTTCACCCCGATACCTTTCCTATAACGCTTTAACCTTTAACCTTTGTGTATTAACCCCTCACTTATCCTGCGGGTATTTTAAACAGAATCCGTAAACAAGCTCGCTTAGGTCAGTGCCATATAATTATTCCTGCCAACTATTGAGTGAATGTTATGACACTAAGAAGATTTGAAGATTTCAGCGACTTTTCACCATTAAGACTGTAACATATATTTAACCCCTTTACCACAAAACTACTGGAAAGAATGAAAAGAAGAAACACTGGGAACTTAACAGTATTTTAACGTGGGAATTACTGATAATAAATATCACTTAAATAAATAATAATAAACAAAAATAATTTTGATTACTGGCAAATCAAATTGGGGAATAAACTATAATTGTAATTATCTGTATATTTGTAAGATGCATATAATAAAATGTATATGATCTAAATGTACGCACTTTTTAAATCGTTGCTTAAAACATATGTTTATAGGATTATCTGATTTTTAACTTTTGTGTTGCATTATTTTCTTTTGTTCTGTTTTGCCTTTCTTACACTATTGTCTTATAAATACTAAATATTTTATATTTTTATGTTACTTATTTTTTTTGTTTTATTCTCATGTATGTTGTGAAGCACTTTGTAACTGTGTTTAGAGCAGTGCTATACAAATACATCTATTATTATTATTATTAATGCTATAATTAATTCAATGAAATGTTATTTTCATTTTAAAAAAATAAGTTAAAAATCTGCCAACAAAAACAACAAAATACAAAGTTATGTCTTCTTAAAATATATTGAAGTACTTTTTTCTTTTTTACATTAATCACATTTCATACTTTTTATACTGAAATCTTACAAAATAAAAGTATTTTCTAAAAAAAAAAAGAAAAAAGAAATAGTTTTATTTTGTAAGACTTCTTACTTTGTAAGATTGTAATTCTAAAAATCAATATAGTTTCCCCACAATGTAAGACACGCGAGCAACACACGGAGCGACACATTGCGTGATCTGTTTCAGATAATACACCTATTATCCTCGACTGTACTCAGCCATATTGATTAGGCTTCCTGCTCAATAAAAACGGGATAAGCCTTATGGCGAAGACGTGTATCTGTTGGGATTCATAATGCCTTCTTCAATACTGTAACAACGCTTCTTCATACTTCCACAAAACAGGTTCTTAGAAATGCTATTGTATGTATGTAAAACAATAAAACAAACACACTTACAAACAGACAAAAATAATAAAATAAAGAAGTTTCTGATTCCTATTTTTTTGTGTTACCTTCAGATTATGGGTAAAACGGCAGAACCCAGTTAGTATTGAACAAAACTAATTTATCTAAATCATCCTGTTCATTGTCTTTATTATTTTATTTATTTATATGGTTGCTTTCACTTTTCATTCGTACTGTACAAGTACTTTTTCTGACATTTTTAAGCCTATATTTATTCTATATATATCATTTTTAATTACTGTAAAAATATATGGAAATGACAGTATAGATGATATTATATGAAGCCCTATATTGTATTGGCACTCATGGAGAAGATTTGGATTATTGAAGAGACTACTGTTGAATCAAAGGTGGTCCATTATAGTTCCCTTTCAATTACCAACTGATTAAACTGGATCGGTCCGTGTCCACATTTCTTTAAATATGCATTTTAAATAGAGTAAGCCAGAGGAGAAAATAAATGTGTTGCCTTTACTTATGTACAAATAAAACAATATTACGATAAATACATTGAATTATATTGGTGACAATTAAGGCAAGACATGTTCAATTTTAAGATTTTGGGCTATTTTGCTTCCATAACATATCTTCTTTCAGACTAGTGGAAAGAAAACATCCAAAATACACATTTAAGTGTTTATTTTACTACTTTGTCTGTTTGCGTCTGTAGATTTCTCCCAAATTCACCAAAAGTTAGCATTAGATAATGCCTCATTTGCATATTTAAACATAGTATTTAAGAAAACTTGTAATAGAAAAGTAGTCTTCATGTAAGTAATCAACTGGGGAAGTTTCATAGTGATATCTATTAGTTAATTATTTTTACACTATTCACCTGTAGTGTCTTGAAAAACATATAGAATTTTACAATACATATCTTTAAAGGACGTTTTCTCAAAATTCGTTTTTTTTTAAACTGTGAGACAGAAATCTTCACTTCAGTAGCACTTAAACACCAGTTTTCATATTTGAAAATAACATTTTTAGAAAACTTGTAATACAAAAAATAACTGGCTTAATGTAAGTAATCAACTGGGGAAGTTTCAAGGTGATATCTATTAGTTAATTGTTTTACTCCATTCACCTGGGGTGTCCCCCCTTAAGAATTAAGACCCATTTTAGGTCCCCAGATTTTCATAAACCCAGTAATTATATGTTTATCAAGTTGCCATGTGAATGTGAGTTTGGCATAATTTAGTTCTCTATAAAACAGTAGCATGGAGAGGGCTCCAAACTGATCATAGGGGAACAAAACAACAACAAAACTATTAGAATTTACAGCCGAAGTCTCCTGTGATCCTGTCTACTTATCAAGAAACCCAAAGTTAAGAAAATCTGAATTACATAATCAACACACAAGTATTAGTGTAAACATATTGTTTTATGTATTTGTGGTAAAGTTTATCTACATGCCTGCAGTTCAGATACATCACAGTCAGAATTTGCGTTTGTTTCTGCAGTCTTCCGTAAAGCTTCTTTTAGAGACATTTACGGTATGATTTGATCACGCAAGGACCTCTGAGATCTTCTTAAGAGATGACCACATACCAGAAAGCATTGCTGGTTAATGGATCACAAACATGAATGTGAACACATGGCCAAGTCTTGAGCAAAGATGCGTGCAGTTTTGGCTTTAAAATCCCTGCTGCTTGTACTTATCTGAACTCTCTGAATTGCAGCCAGTCTGCACGCTCGCCATCACGTCTTTCAGAAAAGACACGATCAATACCGTTGGTGTGCAGGATTATGAAGGAATACGGATAATCAGGGTTTTTTTGGACTTTGAACCACTAAAGTTGACATATTTGAAGACCTAGTATTTCACAACTTTGCTTTCTGTTTAATATGATTTGTATATGCAGTGCACATTTATATCACTATGTAGACAGGGTTCAAATTGTTAAAAAGTTAAAGGTCAATCAATAAAATGTATAATTGTTTCTCTTGTCACAGTTTTCAGTCACTGTTCCCCATTACATTATTTTTCCTAAAAAAAAAAGTATATTAATTAAATGAGTAATTGTATGTGTAATGCATGTAATTCTTTCCAATGTTTTAATTTCCCCAAGATTTACAAAGAAATTAGCTTTTTAGAAAATTGTTAAAATCAATTTTGTGCACATTGTTTACCTCAACTCTTCCCCATTACATTATTTTTCCTGCAAGTATATTAATTAAATTAGTAATTGTATGTGTAATGAATGTAATTCTTTCCAATGTAATGTACTTTTAACTTCCCCATGATTTACACAGAAATTTGCTTTTTAAAAAATTGTTAAAATCGATTTGTACACATCGTTTACCTCAACGGTTTCTTTGTAATTTAGCAGATATTTCCAAGCCATTTAAAAACTCCAGTTAATCAGAGAAATATGATTACATGGAGTAACCAAATTCTCACTAAAATGACTATGTAGTTCCCCTCATTATAGACTGATAACAAAATGTATTTTACTGTAATGTATTTTCACATGCATTCAACATTAAGTTAAACTCCATATGACTGAAACAGTGGTATACATGAAAAATAACACATGCTGAATACACATTTCAGTAAGTTTATGGGAGAGCTTATTTCATTTTGTGTGCCAATATGTAAATTAATCATAGATTTTTTCACTTTGACCTCACAATATTGCTTTGTCCCTATGACAATACTGAGATAAATGAATAATAAAAACATCAGAAAGTAAAAAATCAGTATTTTTTTGCTCGGCTGTGTATCTTTTACTCCCTATTTAGTTAGTTTTCAGCACAGGTGCTAATAATCCTGTAATGCAGGAGGAAACCTTGAGACTAAAAGCCAGATATAATATGACACTTAACGCGACTTAAACATGTCATCCGTCTCGTGTTTAAGTGACAAGTCTTGACTGTGGAGCATCGGCGGTTTAATCTCATTAGTTGCGGAGCACGAGATGAGCTGAATGACAGCGATGCGTTTGTGTTGTGTGGAGCGAGCGTATAATAGGCTGAGATGGGTCTGACAGCTCCGTTAGAGATACCGGCTCTTAATGAAGCAATCATGGTTGATATACATTTATTTTTATTTTGCCCTACAGGTCATAGAAACGATGTGATGGAAGACTGGATAGTCACTTTTTAATGAATTTGTTTATTGGTTGAAATTCCCATATCCAAGTTATTTTTAAGTAACAATAAGCAAACTACACCACATATCTCCTCCGTTTCTGAAGTAGTGTTAAAGGTCCCATATTGCAAAAAGTTAGATTTTCATGTCTTTTATATTATAAAGCAGGTTTAAGTGCTATATAAATACTGTTAAACTATCAAAACGCTCAATATACGGAGAAATACACACAGCCCGTATTCAGAAATTGTGCGTTTGAAACAAGCCGTTAGGATTTCTGTCCATTTGTGATGTCACAAATATACAATATTTAGACCATTACACGGTTTTAAACGTAAAAATTCTAAATGTGTCCCGGTTTATTTCCTGTTACAGTGTATGTGAATAACATCAGCTGACAGGAAGTAAACATGGACCCAATCTGTTGCGTAGCAACGCAATTCCGTTGCAATTCCATTGAAATGCACTGAAACGGAGTGTTTCAGACAGAGAGTAAATACAGGTATATTCAGGCAGACAGTACAAGGAAAATAATGTGTTTTTTTTAACATTACAGCATGAAAACATGTTCTATTAGAAACACAAAATACAAGTATGAACCTGAAAATGAGCACGATATGGGACCTTTAACATTTTTTTTTATCACCTTACCAATGCAATATTGTCAGATTCACTGCCATCTCTGAGGCTGGTTCACATGTGGTGTCTGTAATTACCAATTTAAAAGCTAGGGTATAAATATGCACATTATGTCGAAGACCAACATTTTCTCTACATATTGAATTAAGGAATTAGCTTCTTAATATTTCAATATAATATAACATGCTATCACAAAAGTTTAATGGACCTCAACAAAATAACCCTGTTGAGAACACAATCTGGGTCCTAATGAGCGCACCTCAGTGAATCTCTGGAGAAAATGAGAACTGACTTTTACTTTAACAATATCATAGCAATGAATGTGCAGATAAATATTGAATTTTTATACATTATTTCTTAGTTATTGTACAACAAACAATATTTTAATCGAAAATTACTGTAGATAGACTGGGCTGTTTCATAAAATAACAACATTTATAGAGATTAACCTGACAGGTATAGTTGTTTTTAATGTCTGTTTTCTCACAGTTTAATGAACATTTATCAACAATGATGTATTGTAATTTCATACATTTTGACTGTATAACCTGCTCTGTATTTTTACAGTTTATTTCGTGGTACGTTTACAATTACAGTTCAATTGGTCAAACTTGATTTACAGTCTTTAGTTCAATAACTGATATTAGTACTTATGTTGTTGTGTCTGCTGAAAATGCTTTATTCATTTTTTATCATTTCATTTTAGAAATTCCAATTTCAGATCTATACAATTTGTACTAATGTAAAATACCTTATAAAGAATTTCACTATAGATTAATTTAAGTGCATATTACCTGTGTACGGGTTGGTTTTGTTCACACTGTATGAAAAACTGATTTAAAAAAAATCAAGATTGACTAGTCATAAAGTTATTTAACATTGAATATAAAAGCTTGTTTGTGATCTTGAGAATTTCTTAATAACTTATTAACTGTTAAATGTCTTTAAATATCAAACATTTTAAATGTGTCTTAGGAAGAGTTATTTAATGGTGTCTTGAATGGACTTATGGGTATAATATTTACAATTAGCATTATATGTACAGATGACTTATATACTACAGATAT
>CAKAKR010007300.1:0-20878 GCA_916700685.1 Adelosebastes latens | reverse complement strand
GAGAGGAGAGAGTCATTTTAAGATTCAGTGTTTGTATCAGTTGTATGAGCTCATAATTCATATACATATTAAATATTTTGGCAGTAAAAGAGACCTGTGGCTGTGGCCCAACATCCAGGTCCTGAACAAACACTGTCAGAGACGTTGGTGTCCTCGTCAACTAGAACAGACATGTAACTGCAGCCCATCGGCGTTATATGTTGGACTGATATCAACACTGTTCTGCTTGTGAAGAGTAATCAGAGGTCCAAACTATCTCTTCTTTAACTTTTAGGTATAATGTTAAATTAGATTTCCATGTGTACGGTGGAGGTTCCTAAAGCTCTCCCTCGCCCGAAGCACAACTTTTGTAAAACATTTGTTACTTGTTTTTAGTAGTCCTATGTAAATGAAGTTATAATTATTAGTATTATTTTCTATCTCACCACATGTTTCTTGTCTAGCTCAAATGCTAAATATTACATAAAGACATACAGAAGCTTTTAGCAGACATGTTTGACCACTGAACCCCTAACTGCTCCTGATGAGCAGGTGGCACCTTGTATGACAGCCTCTGACATCAGTGTATGAATGTGTGTGTGAATGGGTGAATGATGCCTTCAGTGTATGAATGTGTGTGTGAATGATGCCTTCAGTGTATGTATGTGTGTGTGAATGGGTGAATGATGCCTTCAGTGTATGATTGTGTGTGTGTGAATGGGTGAATGATGCCTTCAGTGTATGAGTGTGTGTGAATGGGTGAATGATGCCTTCAGTGTATGAATGTGTGTGTGAATGGGTGAATGATGCCTTCAGTGTATGAGTGTGTGTGTGAATGGGTGAATGATGCCTTCAGTGTATGAGTGTGTGTGTGAATGGGTGAATGATGCCTTCAGTGTATGAGTGTGTGTGTGAATGGGTGAATGATGCCTTCAGTGTATGAGTGTGTGTGTGTGAATGGTTGAATGCTGGCTGGTCTGCTTTAAGTGGTCGGTAGACTAGAAAAGTGTTCTCTAAATGCAGTCCATTTCCCAGGATACTGCATGTTTCACAGGTAAATAATGTACATCACTACTACTCTGTTGCCACAACACAAAGAAAACAGTAGAAAGCAAACTGCTGTTGTTCACATGTTGCTTGTGATTGTATATCAAAGAGCCAGCATCCCGAAGCTCAACACATTATTCTCAGTCATGAGTTCAATGCAAAAGTACAATGCAACCGTCTCAGCGTGACACCTCCTAAACATAAGGGACGCACATGATGGAGTCGCTCATCCATATAATCCTCCTCACGGCGACTGCTCTCAGCAACCAGAGCTGGGGCACTTTTTCTCCCAAAGCAGAAATCGGTGCTGCTTTCTTTTGCTGAGTAGAACATCTTTTGTGGTATGTAATAGTCTCTGTGATCCATAATCAGAAAAATAACCCCTATCTGCCTTCCCAGGTCCTCACATAGGGAAGCAGGCCTTTCAAATAGCCGTTGCTAGTATACAATTGCCACTCTGAGCTTTGTGAATTTATAAAATATACACGTAAGTCGGAGGTTTTCACAAAGCTCTGGGGACGTGTGGCAATTCAGTGAAATTTATGTTATGGCAAATTTAGAATGTGCTTTGGTATCTGATCCTGCTTCAGCAGATTATATTGAAGCAGCGAACAGCTGTGGATATTAGGTACCCAGCTGGGACCAAAGCAGAAATCCTGCAATCCTTCTTCTTCTGTCAGAAAAGCTATCTACTTACCCAAAACTCTCACACTGACATTTGACACATTCCTCTTAACACTGTGAATTCCTTCCATTCAGCTCCAGATTGGAAGCCCATCTACTTGAAATTCAACCTGGAACTTTTTCGACGTAACAGCAGAAAGAGGCTTGACCCCACTTAACGTAGATCCACTACGTATGCACTGCTCTCCAGGCACAAGTTAACAGCCTTGAACTCCCTTTAGCTCCCTTTACAGACATCACATATACCTTTGAATGACAGCAGTGATTGAAGTAGGGCGTTCAAGACCGCTGCATGTCAGTAGTCATCAACTACTCCCGAAAGTAGTCGAGTAGTTGATTAATCACGGGAGATATATATATATATTTTTTTTTCACCCAATAACAACAATCGATTCTCATCAAATATGTCTCAAATACGACCAGTAAAGGGTAATATATAGGTGGAACCCAACTGGTGGTAGGGAGTCCTGATTAGCTCTGAGAGGCTGTTTACAAATGAGCCGCAATCTGATTGGACTAAACCTCCAGTAGGGTGCTCTGAGCTGGAGATACTGTTTGACTACAGTAACAACGCGACGGCTTTCTGGCAGCGATAGCGGTCTTTCCTTCTCTAAATACCTTACATTCTGTTATTTAAAGGGACTGTTTGTAACCTCTTACACGTATAAATCAATCCGGGTCGGTGTCCCATGCGCGCTCACGTGTGGCTACGCTGTTCAGACTCAGACTCCAACACAAACTACACGGAAGCACCAAAACCTCAAAGTTCTATCTAGTGAAGCCCGTCTGTTAAACAGTGTCAACTCTTCCTGCTCCAGCCTCCCGATCGTGGTCAGAAGACACAGGGGAGACCGTAGCTTTGGTCTCCAGGACCGGAGTCTCTGCTGTACTCTGCTCCTCTGCCTGCCTTCACTCACACACCGCGCTCATTCTCACTCTTTCGCTCCACCTCTCACGTGCATGCTGCTCACTCCACACTGCAGAATAGTTAGTTTAGCTCTGAGAATATCTAGTGAATGTACAGTGGACGTTTGTGCAGAAATAACTGCTGCAGCTCCTCCAGACCAACAGAGGTTTCCCGTGTCTTGTGAAGTGACGGGGCTCCGCAGAGAGAAACGTTATCGTCTCCGACCAAAACTCCGGTGTCTCCCCTGTTCCCTCCGGCCGCGGTCGGGAGGCTGAGGCAGGAAAAGCCAACACTAGGATCAGCATTGATTCATGGAGAGACCTTCGTCTGGTCAGCTAACATTACTGCCAAGCAGCTGAAATATAGAGTGATATTGTGCTTTTAGCTGACGTGTGTCGCCTCACTGTTTTGAGCGATGCTCGTTCATGTCTATGTAGAGCGAGCACAAGCTCGAGCAATAGGACGCTGACTTTAGTTGACTTAACGGCCACAGGTGTCGCTGTTAACAAGACATTTCTGATTCTTACATAGAGTCCCTTTAACATATAGAAAATGATTGTTCAAACAAATCTATGTTCAACAACAACCAACGTTGTGTCCACCTTCTCAGAGGCTCTGAACAGCCTGCTATGATGCACTATGATTACATACAAGATTATCTTCAGATAGAAGTTGTGAAACTACTGTAGAAATCTAGTGTCTAGTAGTGACTGATGCATTGACACAGCGGAATGAGCTGTAGTAACAACACTATTCAGATTATTAACAGCCTACATTTTACCCAACTGGCAAGTAAAGAGAAAAAAATATAAATAGCTAGTGTAAACAGAAATGCAAAACGTACTCCCCATAATGGAGCTGCATGGTAGTAAACATTATTCTATTGTGTGTACAATAGATGGCAAATCAAAATATTCAATTGCCTAGGTTACCCGCTCTTGTCAACGTCCTCCTCATTTATGATCCTCGTCCTGCGCTCCTGGTTAGTCTTCAAACAGATAAGGGCATCCACGTGAGCTGTAAGCTTGACTGCTGCTCATCGTGGGGATGCGGGTCATGTGGAGATATCCGTGTGCCTCCTCTGAGGAGGTGTTAGCATTGTATTGTATAGACATGCATCTCCAATGTGGGGCTTCCCCTATCATGTTGGGTAACATAGCCTATTTTTAAACATACACATGACTACAAGATATAATAATTATGCAATTATATTATGTATAATTATTCTATCATCTTTTAAAATAGTGGATTTATATATAAAAATGTATATTATATATATATATTGTGAATATTCACAATTCAGTAAAAACTAATTTACCTGTAGCTGCAGGTGCTGCTGCTGGTCCGCCTCACCATTGCACAGCAGCTTTTAACCTCCCCTCTGGAGGTTTTCATACGTTGGATCCAGCACGTCACGATAGGAACCGACCCTGCCAAGTCATCTTCAGTGTCCAACTTGAACCTGGTTTTCAGCTGTTTTCACACCACGTTCTCAAAGTTGCGAGCTGCCACTACATTGGACTCTTCAATTCAATTCAATTCAATTCAATTCAATTCAATTCAAACAACTTTATTATTCCCTCTAGGGGCAATTGGTTGGGAGCAGCTTGTACATAAAAACATAAAAAAAAACGTAGATAAAACACAGTGACTGATTGTCACTGTGTTTTTATTTACAGCTGATTGTAACATGCCTAACAGCGGTCTCCTGGATGAAAGCCTTGTGTTGGTTGGACTCATCCAACTCCCCTCCGACCCAGTGTGTCTGTTTCGCTCTTTAAACTACGTCCCCACAGTCACTACCGGCGCACTTTTTCGAAGTGTTTACTGTTGCCACGGATGGGTTTACATTGTATTCAATGGAACGCCTGATGCGTCTCATACTGATGCTGAGGGGTGCCTTGTGCGGTGGTATGGAATGCCAACGGCCAAGACAAAGCCTCCGTATTTGACGCCTTAGGAATGAGAACGGGCTGGTAAAGACCATTGGTTGTGATGAGTCAGATCTGAGTAGGTTGAAGCTGCTGTGGCTTTTATCAGGAGGAGGAGGAGGAGGAGGAGGAGGAGTCCTGATTGAACTATAGTGTGTTAATCTGCATCATTACACAGCAGTCATTACAATAGTACAGCTACAGCTGGATCATCCCGGGCTCCGGCACCTAATGATTCATCTAGTTCTTAAAATATCACCATTTGTCAACTTTTTGGACTGAAATGTCGTCAGAGGAAGAACAGAGTTAAAGAAAAGACAATGAAATAGGAAGGAAGACAGAAAGAGGGTAATAGGTGGTGGTCAGAGACAGCCAGTAAGATTAATGAGAGGAAAGAGCTTAAAAAGATGGATAGCAGCGCTTGAGTGGTAGAATGCACATGCTTCCCATCCGCTGTTAGAATATGCACACACACACACACACACACTGGAACCTAGCATGCACTGTTTACTTCTTCTCTTCTTCTTCTTCTTCTTCTTCTTCCTAGGAAATCTGCCTTCCCATGCATGCAAATAAACCAAACTGTGCACATAGCTCCAGTCCTCTGCTAAACTTCCTCAACTGCTTTTGTGGCCGATAGTCCTGATGGTGGCGCTACAGCAAACACCAAAATGTCAAACTTTGAAAATTCATAACAAATCATGTGCTACAACTTTGTAACTTCCACCATAATGTAGCCAAGGTGAGCAGAAATGTTCAGATGCTTCAAACTGGCAGGGATCATGAAGTCCATCACTCTGTTTTATCTCAATAACTGTAGAAACGAGATTAAACCTCCGAAGGCTCAAACCAGCGTTTGGGTAGATGAAATAACCCAGCATTTCTTAGTGTGTACATACACACACAAACGTACTACGTACGTATATATATATATATATGTATATATTAGGGCTGTCAATCAATTAAAATATTTAATCGCGATTAATCACGATTGTTCATTGTTAATCACTATTAATCGCAAATTATTTGCACATTTTGTATCTGTTCTAAATGTTCCTTAAAGGGAGATTTGTCAAGTATATTTAATGCTCTTATCAACATGGGAGTGGGCAAATATGCTACTTTATGCAGATGTATGGATATATGTATTAAGCCAAGCTTTGTCCAAACAAAAAAACACTTAATACTACTTTCCATTGCGACTTGTGATGTCCATAGTGTGACCCACCTGGAGTTCACAGAGTACTCAAATATATTTAAGACCAGGATCTGGTCCGTAGTAGGGGTTGAAAGAGAAAGTGACAGTCTGTCTAACTATAGGGATATGTGCCTCAAACCAAAGCCAACCAAAATGTCTTTGGATCCTTGTAAGGACATTTATCTGATGTAGCAAACACACACTCCTATATACTGACTCACTATGTTTTCTCTGCGATGGTCAAACACTGAAGTTCAGCCTCAGGTCTGGTGGCATGCTGTCTTCACTACAGGGATCTCTCTATTCTGAGTGAAAACCTGATGATGAAGCTCATTCAAATCATGAAGTGTTTATTATCCAAAATACATAGATTTCAATTCAAAGTTTTAAAAAATGCACTTGATAACTTCCTGTGGTAGCTGCTGGGTCTAAAAGCTGTCGTCACGTTGAAACACTTTACATGAACACATCATATCACAGTGCTGGTGTCTCCAGAATAACATCAGGATTCAGGAATGAAGGAAAAAAGACAAACCTTGATTAAAGCCATTTGACGCTGTGTTATTATGTGTATTACTAAAATACAGAAAAGTACAAACATAGACAAAGGAGATGTAGTTGTTTCTCAGTGAGTGCTACATAAGATGTTTGGTCTGAGTGAGGTAAGTACGAGCCGCACATATCTTAAGGAACACTTTCCTGAATCCACTCACAGCTAAATGTGCAATCAGCTTCCCGCCCTCTCACAGCACCCAAATATAGGAACCACTCTAAATATCTCCCACAACAGTTCTTCTCTATAAATACGCCTCACTTTGCACATCTATAATCTCTTTCACACTCCTACTCCATCTATTCATGAGTCTATGCTTTTATCATGTATCTGTCTATCTGTCCATTTACTGTATCTGTCCACTTGTCCATCCGTCAGGAAAAAGACCCAGCAGAAGATGTACTTCGTGCCCCAGCTCAGGAAGTTCAACCTGTCTCAGGAGCTGCTGATCCAGCTCTACACTGCAAGAATCCAGTCTGTTCTCTGCACATCCATCACTGTGTGGTTGGGGTCGGCCACCAAATGGGACAGGAACAAACTAGAATGGACAGTCAGGACTGGTGCCAGCGTGTCCTCCATTCAGGACTTCTACACCTCCAGAGTCAGGAAGCATCACTGCAGACCCTCCACACCCTGGACACAACCTGATCCAGCTTCTCCCCTCTGGGAGGCGCTACAGAGCACCGTACGCCAACACAACCAGACACAACCAGACACAACCAGACACAACAACAGGTTCTACCCTCAGGCCGTCACTCTGATGAACACCTAATCAGTCACACTGTCAATAGCCCTCTGACACTAAACATCCCCTGTACTTACAAACCAGGTATTATAAACGTTATAGTTTAAATATACTGTAGTTTTAACATGTACATAAATATCATCATTGTCAAAAATAAACCAAATCACGCTGTATACAGTGTATTTACTCATATCCTCCTACCTCATGTGTAAAGCAACCCGTTACATTATTCATCCCATATTATTCCAGCACTCTTTGCACTACTGTACTACTTACAGTTGTTTTTATATGTACCCTAGACTCTCTGGCTGGACCGCAGAGTTCCAGCCCTACTAACACACATTGCACTGACGAACTGAGTGATGAAGTCATTTGATTGGTTGGCCGAGTGTTGGAGTTTCCTCATTGGCCGTGAGGAGGCAGCGAGTCCCACCAGACAGGGCCGTGGGAAGTCGGGGTGTGGAGGGTGCTGCAGCGCCCCCTGGCAGATGGTGGAGGACCTGCACATTCACAACTATACATAAAAAAATTAAATTAAATAAAAAAGGGTCATTTAATTTTTGTAGGTTATGGTCATATTCCAGGGATATTTACAGCACCCCTCACCTGAAACACGCTCCCACGGCTATGGCATAAAGTAGCCCAGACCTCAACTTTATGCAAATGAGGAGCAGCCAACGTGATGCCCCGTCTCTGGAATCGTGCCCCCACGCTACCAGAATGCATTGCTCACACAGACAATGAATGGGAAGCCTGGAAAGGACGGAGCCTGTGGACACGTACCATCACTGGATTTAACATTAAAGACATGACCACTGACTATTTGTGTAACAATTTAGCCACATATTCACAGACTGACCGTACACGGTCCAGACATATACTCAGTTTGGACCGAGTCTTGTTTATGTTTATTTATATATATAAATAGAAGTTAAATATGTATGTTTCACTTCTGTTCAGCTTTGTTGTCCTTGTTTTTAACTGCATATCTATTTCTGTGCATGTACACTGAGAGGAGCCAGTTCCTGGTATGTGTTCACATATTTGGCCTTAAAGCTGATTGTGATTCTAAATGAATGTATTTCATTAGCCGGTTGTTACTGATGATACTCTGTCATTATGAGTGGCACAAGTTGTTCATAACATGTCAACAGCTGTCACATGTTACTGTAGTCACTGTCTACGTAGCTTGGAGGGAAATTGATGACAGCAGCATGTTGTGGTAGTGTGGTAAAGCTGAGTGTTGGCTGTGTGATCCTGTAGACCACAGTAGCTCTGGGTTTGACTACAGTAAATGGTAAATGGACTTCCATTTATATAGTGCTTTTCTAGTCTTCCGACCACTCAAAGCTCTTTACACTACATGTCAGTATTCACCCATTCACACACACATTCATACAATGATGACAGAGGCTGCTAAGGTGCCAACTTTGCCCATCAGGATCTAATCTAAATACTCATTCACACACCGATGGCTATGCCTTCGGGAGCAATTTGGGGTTAAGTCTCAAAGACACATCGACATGTGAACCGGAGCAGCCGAAGATCGAACCACCGACCTTCCGATTGGTGGCTGACCTGCTCTACCCTCTGAGCCGCAGTAGTATGTGTGTGTTTAGTGTTTCTATCTAAAAATGTCACATTTCAGCAGGATTGAAAGTGCAGAACATATCTGTTCTAGCATTATTGCTTGGGGCAGATTAATAATCAATTATTAATTATTATCAAAATATGTATCCATATAATTAATAACTAGGGCTGTCAATCGAATAAAATAGTTAATCAGGATTAATCATAAATGTACCTTAAAGGGAGATTTGTCAAGTATTTAATACTCTTATCAACATGGGAGTGGGCAAATATGCTGCTTTATGCAAATGTGTGTATACATTTATTATTGGAAATCAATTATCAACACAAAACAACACAAATATTTTCCAGAAACCCTCACAGGTACTGCATTTAGCATAAAAATATGCTCAAATCATAACATGGCTAACTGCAGCCCAACAGGCAACAACAGCTGTCAGTGTGTCAGTGTGCTGACTTGACTATGACTTGCCCCAAACTGCATGTGATTATCATAAAGTGGGCATGTCTGTAAAGGGGAGACTCGTGGGTACCCATAGAACCCATTTACATTCACTGATCTGGAGGTCAGAGCAAGCTAGTATGACATGGTTGGTACCGATGGATCATTAGGTTTGCTAGTTGATACCAGTATCTTCAGTCTAATTTTTAAACCTGAAAATCACATCTTGCGTTAATGTGGTAAAGAAATTAGTGGTTATTATCGCGTTTACTTTGACAGCCCTACTAATAACTAAACATTTTGATTCATAAACCTCTGAATTGGTGTAGAAGGTGAAGGAGAGTGATGGCACTCAGCTTCAGCTATCAAACCCACTTCATTTAAGTAACACAATTTAACTTTAGAATAAATTCAGGAGACCATCCTATTTTGAAAAAACTAGGAAAACTTGATATTTGATATTAATCCATCTCCGGGTTGCTACGGAGTTCCTTGGCATAGTGAACAGTAATTCAAGTTGTTTTATATTCACACACACAAATCAAATAAGCAGGTTATTTATAGATGAAATGTTTCTTTAACTAACTACATAACTAAACTACTAGCAGAAGATAAATGCATAAATGAATAAAGGACAAATCAATGAATAAACAGTGCAGTTTAAGGAATACATCAATGAACATTTATGACTAAGAATTAATCAAATGTGACATTCAGTGACGAATATGTATCAATTAAATTCATTGTTTGACGTTTGTCAATTAAATGTAGTTAAGGTATTAATGCACCGTTAGTTGAGAGTTTAAAGGTCCCATATCATGCTCATTATCAGGTTCATACTTGTATTTTGTGTTTCTACTAGAACATGGTTACATGCTTTAATGTTCAAAAAACCCTTTATTTTCCTCATACTGTCTGCCTGAATATGCCTGTATTCACCCTCTGTCTGAAACGCTCTGTTTAGAGCATTTCGACAGAATTGCGAAGAAATTGCAACAGAATTGCGTTGCTAGGCAACAGCTTGGGTCCATCTTTACTTCCTGTCAGCTGATATCATTCACATAAACTGCAACAGGAAATAAACTGGGACACATTTAGAATATTTACGTTTAAATCTGTGTAAAGGGTCTAAATATTATATATTTGTGACATCACAAATGGACAGAAATCTTGACAGCTTGTTTCAAATGCAGAGTTTCTGAATACGGGCTGTGTGTATTTCTCTGTGGATTGAGAGTTTCGATACTTTCACAGCATTTATATGGACTTGGACTTGGACTTATATAGCGCTTTTCTAGTCTTCCGACCACTCAAAACGCTTTACACAACATGTCAGCATTCACCCATTCACACACACATTCATACATTCATGCACTGATGGCAGAGGCTGCTAAGGTGCCAAATTTGCCCATCAGGATCTGATCTAAATACTCATTCACACACCGATGGCTATGCCTTCGGGAGCAATTTGGGGTTAAGTGTCTTGCTCAAGGACACACCGACCGTCCGATTGGTGGACGACCTGCTCTACCCTCTGAGCCACAGCCGCCCCTATTTAGGACTTAAGCCTGCTTTATAGTAAAAAAACATGAAAATCTCACTTTTTTTATAATATGGGACCTTTAAGAAGCACCAGGGAAGATTGGGAAGCAGTTTCATATTCTTTCTAAGTTTCGGGGTAATATTGGAGCTTGGTAGCAGGTTGTGTCTGGACCTCTGCATGTTGGACCTTGTTGGATCCTGCTGTGCGAACTCCTTCCACCTCCATCTCTCTCTGGTCACTGAGTCATCTCAGTTCTTCAACCCCACTTCCTTCTGTAGCTGCAGGGGGTCACATTGCCACTTTCCTTTTACAGTCTTTTCATTGATATATATATATATATATATATATATATATATATATATATCAAGTGATTAATAAAAGGATAGGGCTACTTAAGGCTTCGCTCTGCAGCCTATAATTATTTATTTATTAGCATTAGTTAGATAGATGATTTGTGTTATCTAAGCTGAAAATGAGCGGAATAGATAAATTGAACTAAACTAGGTATCACATGAGGATTGTATGTCTTCAAAAGAGAGCAGGAAGAAAGCAGGAGGATTTGAGACAGGGTTGTGTCTCTACAGCCATGGGCGAAGGGAAGGCCAACCTAAAAATTCAGTTTTCTTCTTTTCATAAACATGATATGACAAACAAGCTTCCTGTTATTGAAACATATGTTAGCTCAGCATAACATATCAATTTAAAAACATATTAATTTGCATTAAATGTCAGTCTCATTTCATCTTCATTCACAGTTTGGATGTGAGGCTGTGTGTGATTTTGGGAGCCACCCATATTAATGCAGTGTAGGTCGTCATTAAGGTAGGTGGGTGAGACTTAGGTCCTTTATGAGGGTCCCTGACTTCATAAATGGACTTCGGTCCGACTGGACACTCCGATGTCGTTGTTTCCTCTGGGTGAGCTTCTCCAGTGGGAACTAAAGTTTCACACCTTAGAGGCGTGAGTCCACGCACCGTGTCTGGAAGAATAAGATATAACTTCATTATCATTTTCATGTTTCAATACTCTTTATCTTTCAGTTGTCACGCTGTACTGTGCTTCTTCACTGTTTACCTTTTTACAGTATCGGCCTACCAGCAGACAATCTACTAAGGCTACCAAAAAGTAGCCCGTTGACACTGTCCGTCTCCCTTGAGAGCACTGAAACCAGAACTTACAGTAAATAACTTACTGTAACCAGTAGAAGTGATAGATAGCTACCTAGCTAGTTGTTACAGAATAACACAAGGAGGAAAATAGGGAAACGGGGAACTGTGGGTCTTAACTGTGGAGAGAAACACTATTTTAAACACCAAGACAGATAAAGACAGAGGAGATGTATAAAGAGAAGAGAGACAACACTGTTTCCAAACCAGTGTGTGGGCTCAGAGAGGTTGCAGACTCAGTGGGCTTTGTGCACACAGGAAGCAAAGCACTGTGGGAGTTTTTTATCCATCAATAGGTGCCTTTCCTTCAGGGTCTCTGGGAATTGAGCCAGCAACCCTCCAAGTCCTGGCAGCCCTGCCTCTGAAGGCATACTAGTCACTGTCTTCAGACACACACACACACACACAAACACACAGTATGCCCATGCATTCAAACACTCGTACTCAAACACCCACTGCCTCCAATGCTCTCATCTTCCTCTGCAGTAACACACATACACGCTCTATCTCCCTTCTATCTGGCATCACCCGTTTCCACGGAGACACTTTATGAATAATGATTTATTACAAGGGGGGAAAAGAAAATGAAGGGAATAGGCTTTGGATAAAGAATACATTTCTTGCCCTCAAAGGAATACATTTACCCGAGGCAGCACTCCGAGTCATCTGAGGAACAGTTGGAGGATTCAGCACGCTCAGAGACGATGGAACTGGGATACTTCTTCTATCCTGGATATGAAAATGAAGTATTGTTTTCTTAATCAGGGAGAAGAGAAGCAGTGGGAGACCATGAGCAACAAAAAGGGGAGAGACAAGACTGACTCTAAACGTTAAGAGGAAGAGACACTGATTGACACCTCAGATGAGACGAGGAAGCTCGGGGATGAGATGGAATCACAAAGAGGAAAGAAACAAAGAGGAAACGAGAGAGATGAAGTGACTTTTAACACAACTTGTTTTCATCTTTCGTGACAGTTAATAATCAATGAAAGTCAAATAAATCTATTTGTTATGGCGATATGCAGCACCAAGAGACAGTGAGAGATCCATTTGAAACATTGAGCTTCAGTAATGTTACCTACAGTAAGTCCACACAGCTGTACTTAAACATCTCCATCAACTATGAGCTGCTGTGTCCGGGGCAACAGACTCCATGGTGCTCTATAGACCACCAGAGACCTCATTTAGAACCTTTGCATATGCATAAAAAGAGATTGAAATATGCGTATGCCACTTTCTAAGCATAAATTGGGATTTATAATGAAAAAACTTGATGAGTAAATGTGCGTTTATTGCCATCATAATACAAACAACTACACAGACATGCCACTGAGCAACATGTTGATTTGTAATGAAAAGGAAGAGGTCATCTTGCCGACTCCTGCGTGTTTTGTTTGGAGGGTTTCACTCTCCACTGGCTTTTCCCTTCAGCAGAGTCTGGACAGTTGTGGACCTGAAGGCATTGGAAATGGGCCTTCTAATATTATTTACCTCACTTCCTGTCTGCAGATTTATTTCCCAACAGTGACCAATTTCATTTGCCCAAGTGGAGCAAATGTATGGTTTCTCTGTTATTACGGATCTGTGACACTCTTAATGATGTAGTTTCCACTGGGATCTCTGTCACCTTCTGAATCCTGAAGAAACATCACATAGTCTATATGTTGTTTCAGACGCTGATACACTGATCAGCCATAACATTCAGACCACTGACAGGTGAAGTGAGTAACATGGATTATCTGGTTACCATGGCACCTGGCAGTGGGGGGGATATATTAGACAGCAAGTGAACATTCTGAACTCTGAACTTTGTGTTGGAAGCAGAAAAAATGTGCCAGCGTAAGGATGTGAGCGACTTTGACGAGGGCCAGATAGTGCTGGCTAGACGACTGGGTCAGAGCATCTCCAGAACTGCAGCTCTTGTGGGATGTTCCCGGTCTGCAGTTGTCAGGACCTACCAAAAGTGGTCCAAGGAAGGAGAACCGGTGAACCGGCAACAGGGTCAGACCCAAGGCTCATTGATGCACGTGGGGAGCGAAGGCTGGCCCGTGTTGTCCGGTCCAAAAGAAGATCTACTGGAGCTCAAACTGCTGAAAAAGTGAATGCTGGTTCTGATGGAAAGGTGTCAGAACACACAGTGAGGAGCAGTTTGTTGCGTATGGGGCTGCGTAGCCGCAGACCGGTCAGGGTGCCCGTGCTGACCCGTGTCCACCGCGAAAAGCACCTACGATGGGCACGTGAGCATTAGAACTGGACCAGGGAGCAATGGATAAGGTGGCCCGGTCTGATGAATCACGTTTTCTTTGACATCATGTGGATGGCAACGAGTTGGAGGTGTTGACTCGGCCTCCAAATTCTCCAGATCTCGATCCAATCGATCATCTGTGGGATGTGCTGGACAAACAAGTCCGATCCATGGAGGCCCCACCTCGTAACTTCCAGGACTTAAAGGATCTGCTACTGACGGCTTGGTGCCAGATACCACAGCAGACCTTCAGAGGTCTAGTGGAGGCCATGCCTCGACGGGTCAGGAGGGGGACCTACTCAATATTAGGTGGTCATCATGCTATGGTTGATCGGTGTATGGAGGCTACAGGACAGAATCAGGTTTCTATCAATGAAAATCTAGATTTTAAGTAGTGCATTCAAAATACAGAAATTTGCATTGCATTTACAATTATTTCATGACATTAACATTAATATGGAAGCACTATTACCAATTTCATCATGATGTTATGTGTTAGTTTGCTATAAATCCGTCCATTATCTCTAACTGTTTATCCTTTGCAGGGCTGGGGCAGATTATTATAAATACAGACTCCTTTATTGATTGATTGATGAACCCTGACTTTATGATGTCCCCTGCATGCAACCACATCTACTCTCTTTGACTCCTCTCTACAGCACCTCATTAACTGATGTCATTCCATACTATGTATTCTATGCAAAGTGCTATACAGTAACCATAACGACTGAATAAATAACCAAAGAAAGAACCAGGAACAAGAAGCCAAACAACAGAAAGTCCAAAGACGAGGACAGCACAGTGCTGGAGAGTGATTTCTGTATAGAGCAGTCCTTTTCATCCCATACTCACAGTGCGTTTAATCTCTGATTTTAACAGAATTATTCAGAAACCTTTTCATCTGCGTAACAGCTTTGTGGCCGGGCGGCTGGTTGGAAACAGAGAGGGGACTTCTCTCCTGTTGTGCAGGCTGGCACACCTGTTCCCAACTAGGTTAATTAGCTCATGAGAGTTAAAGGGCACTTTCACACTAGCAGGAGTTTTTTGGTGGTTCATCAAAAAATATGCTAACATGAGCACTTTTTGTGCCCGAATGAGGCACTCCAAGATGATTCACATTCAAACTTTCTGCATTTCATGTGTGCAGTCAGATCTCTCTGTCTGTACTCCCACAGGACAAGTTTATAAGAAAACAATGTCACAACGGTCTGTATACATTTATACATTCATTTATTCAGTTTAAAGAACAAGAACAATATGTTAACATTATTAGTGGCAAGAATAGTCAGACAATGGAAGATGTGAATGCCCCATATGAACTGTACTCAATGCTGCTGTTTTGATGTGTAGAGGAGGAGAAGGGGTCTCTTTGTTTTCTCATCAGCTCATACACATTCTTTGCCTTTCATGCTCATGTGGGTATGCCTGCCCATAGTATGTTGTTCTCCACTTTCTGTGCACACATCAGAACCAGGGCTGATATCATATTTCTGCCGAAATCATTATGTAAATGTAGGCTACCGCAGATCGGAGCACCAGTAAACAAGCGCAAAAGCGGACCGGAGGGAGTTGGGGAAGGGAAACAATCAAATTCAGGTTCAGACTAACAAACAGTATGAAAACAAGCAAAAGTGCCCTCACTCAGTCGGTGCATTTCTATTCACTAAAGTAACCAGTTTACATTTGGCTTTCTGCAGAAATCAGATATCTTAAATGTCATCTGGGCCTACTGGAGAAACCTGGTTTCTGTAATTGAGGTAGGAGATTAGAGGAACCTGATTTCCCTGCTACAGTTCTCCTGGGCCATGTACACACATTAGACAGCATCCGTGACTTCAGGCCAAAACGTTACAAATCATTACACATAAGGATATATCCTTCCATTCAAAATATCTTAATTCAAAGTCCAACTAAAACTGAAACTCTTAACTTGTGTTAGCAGAGCAGCAGCTTCAGTCCTCTGTCTGTGTCTACACAGAGTGCATTAAGGCACACAGTATTCAAAGTATTGAGACAGACGTGAAGCTTCTGAATTGTCTTGGGGTGGTGTAAAGCACCATGAGAGCCGTGATGCAGCCTGTGTATCCAGCTGTCTGTGTGTTGAACATGGAGAGACTGGGCAACAGGTGGCTTTGCTGACATCTTACACGCTTGTTTCTTGAATGATTTATATAGTTTTAAACTTGTGAGATATGATGATATGAAAATGATAAACATAGTCCATGATCATACATCCATCATTGTGTGGTTTGGATCAGCCACCAATCAGGACAGGGACAGACTAGGAACGGGAAAAGCACTGTTGCCGGCCTGTCCTCCATCCAGGACTTCTACACCTCCACAGTCAGGAAGCATCACTGTAGACCCCCCCACCCTGGACACAACCTGATCAAACTCCTCCCCTCTGCGAGGCGCTACAGAGCACCGTACGCCAACACAACCAGACACCAGAACAGGTTCTACCCTCAGGCCGTCACTCTGATGAACACCTAATCAGTCACATAACGTCAGGAACAATCCCTGTACACATATTATATACAGGTATACTGTATATATATATATATATATATATATATGTGTGTGTTTTATATTCCATTGAAATGCTTAATCCAATGATTACATGATGGAATTAAAAACAAACACTCTGCCCAGAGACACAGATGGAGCAGGACTGCCTCTGACTGCAGCCTGGGCTACTTAGCACTAGATAACATCTAGATAACATCAGACGCTCAGTTTGAAAGGCCTCCTACTTTTCCCTGTTTAAAAAAGGAAACTACACATCCTCCTTTTGGACAGAATGTTAAAAACCCTTGTCTCAGTACATGGTAATCATTTTATTCAGCTTTACTACAGATTGTTTTTTTTACCCTAACCTAATAATTTAGCCTCCTGCTTTAGATGTGATGATCATGTGTCCCGTTTCTTGGCAGCAGCAGGCCCATAACCTGCTTTGGCACATTGCTGATTTTTACAGCCATGCCAATAAAGCATCTTTCAAGATGATTCAATTGGAATGAACTAAAAACAACCAAAAACACTGAAACTGAGGTGGAATGAAAGCTGTCCAAGTTCAAGTGCCAAACGCAGAGGCTGATGGAATTCACTTCAGTGCAGATTATAAAATCACACTGACGTCTACAGCCCATCGCAGACGGCAGTAGAGTGAGCTGAACCACAACTGAGATACACAGAAACACACAGTACATACAATCTGCCTGTATGGAGTCTATTCACTACGCCTACTCCAGTTTACCATCAGGACTGCAGGGCTAAGTTAATGTGAATGAACTGCCAATAAATTAGAGCTGACACTGTGTGATCTGTGTGGTTATACCACACACGTCTCCAAGCACAAGAGAGCACCCTCTGCTACAGGATGGGATGTTAACTGACAAAACTAGTGTTGATCTGCAATCACACACACACTTCCTGCAAGAAGGAAATATCCAGTAGGCCTACTTAACCCTCATCCCTCAACATGATCAACATACATGGACTACCGACTGGGATCTCTGGGGACCCCAAGAATAAACTACTGTAAGAAACCAGGCAACAATGAGCATGGCTCACCCCCCACCCCGCTCACTACTTGACCCCTACTAAAGTAGGGCCAAAGGTTTTTCCCTTTTGGAAAAATTTCAAAACTTCTGGGCACCCTGGACTTCTAACCCCCAACTACGTTGTCGCGGGGGTATAACAACCATCATAGCAAAATATTAACTTATTTCTCCTCAAAAGATTATTAGTTATATAATTAATGACATCTGAAGAAAAGAAAATGGATTATTATTATTTTAGGAAAGCTACAGTTGAAGCTGAAGTAGGCGAGATTGGAGCAAATATGTTTAAAAAAAGTTATTTTTATAAAACGGTCGCTATACCGTGACAATAGTTCATGAAACAGGTAACCTGAAAAAAATCATGTTCCTCTGTGTCCTCCGGTGTCCTCCGGTGCTCCTAACTGCATCTGCAAGATTTCACAGACCGGAGGAAAACAAGCAGTAAGAGCTGATATGAGGTCTGCTGTCCATCTGCCGTCTATGAGAGCCGGCTGTCAATCACTCGTGAACTCCGACCAAACGGTCAAACTAGGCAGCGCTGATCAAATATGAATCAATATTCTGTTACGTTAATGTCTATTTCTCTCCTCACATGTTCTCAGAATCATCTTGTAGTTCACGGTTTAGTTGTAAAATGAGAAAGTTTGTGACGCCGCCGCCATTGTGAAATCTGGTGAAGGAACGTCAAGTTCTGGTCACATGACCGGAGCACAGCCAATAGGAACGCTCTCTCTCTGAAATGACCTGTGATTGGTCAAAGTCTCCCGTCACGGGCTAGATGTTCTAAAGCCTGAAAACAGAGCCATGAGGAGGAGCAGAAGTCTAGTTTTCTCTCAGAACACTTGAATTACAATTTGCTGAAAGGTTATTATGGGATTTTTGCTCAATGATGCCAAAAATATACTGCCTACTGAAGCTTTAATTTGCACATTGTGTATAATGAAAATAGACAGGGCAAATGAGGACACGTGTCTTGTTTTTGTCTACGTGTTTAGTCACGGCTCTCGGTGTCTGATACCGACGCCCTTTAGGGTCAGTATGTGACACACTGGGCTATCAAGTAACCTGATGATGGTGCTAGATGAAATTTCATGGCAACCCATCCAATAGTTGTCAAGACATTTGAATCAAAACCACAAATGTCAATGGTTGCGCTAGAGGAACAGTCTGGGAATCAACATCGTCTGCGGACAATAAATGTCTTTACAAACTGTAATGCCGGTCAACGGTTAATGTTGAGATATAGTGAAATAAGTGGATAAAAGAAAACTTTCACCAGCTGATTATCAATGGGATTCATCCTCTGAGAAATATGGATACCTGCACATAATTCATGGCAATCCATCCAATAGTTGTTGAGACATTTCAGTAAAAAGCAAAACTGTTAACGTTGTGGTTGTGTTAGAGGAAAAGTTGATGGATTAAGTTAGTAGGATCCATCCTCTTGGGACCATGATGTCTGACATTTCATGGCAATGAGATATTTCCTACTACCTGACCGATATTGCCATCATCCCCCCCCCCGCCCCCCCCTCCCACACACACACACACAAAAAAAGACATGAGAAAAGAAGCACACAAAGACCTTCTATCATACCATATCGGTCAAGATTTCATTTGTGGTTGATTTGGGGACACCTGTGATTACTGGTGGCAGGTCCCAGAGTTCCATTTGGGTTTCTCACCTCATGTTTTTTTTAGTAAAGGAGACTAAATGAGGTAGTCAACATTCTCATCTGAAATGTTAATAATGAACTTGTGATCTAATGTCATCTGCTTTAAGACAAATGCACAAATGTAATGGCTATTACTGAAAAAATAGCAGGTAGGGAAACCCCACCAGGCCAGCTGAACATGCATTAGCTGGTGGAAAAATGCATATTTGAGATTACAAAGCAAAACACAGTAAGGAGCATGATGAGACAGGAGGATGGGAAATTGGCAGCTAGTGCAGGTTTCACTGCCAGGTAAAGTCACTGTGTGAGACGGGTCCAGGAAACAGAGGGAAGGCAAACAGACACACACACACACACACACACACACACACACACACACACACACATTCAACCATGTAGAAACTCTTACAGACAGCTGACAGTGACATGATATAGACAGGCTGAGGTGCAGCCTGGGATTTCCTAACCCACAACAGGAGGGGGTTTGATTTGAAAGCTTCTATAGCTTCCTTGATTAATTAGAAGAGAAAAGTTATGCAACTGACTGGCGACATGGTAGGAAAACACTCATAATTCTTGGAATAGTAAAGTTAGCAGCATCCTACCAGCAAAGGGCACAAGGGACATATGAGATGATGAGGTCTGATAGATAAGATGCGGCAAGCCCGTGTAATGATTTATACATGAGCAGAAGCACTCCAATGTGGCTTGCTTTGAGGGCACATAAGGGTATGTCAAAATGGGTGTCATTGTGTAGTTTATACTCAAATCTACCAGTGGCATTTGTAAAAGTTGAGTTTTATGAATGGAGTGAAATGACAACCTAACCATAATCTTTCTTAAAGACAAGATCCGCTGTGTTCACAAGGTACTGTGTTTGACTCATGGAAGCTGCTTGTGATGTGTAGAAATACCCTCATGGTGTGTAGAGATATCCTCATGTCGTGTAGCGATATCCTCATGTTGTGTAGAAATACCCTCATGGTGTGTAGAGATATCCTCATGTTGTGTAGAAATACCCTCATGGTGTGTAGAGATATCCTCATGTTGTGTAGAAATACCCTCATGGTGTGTAGAAATACCCTCATGGTGTGTAGAGATATCCTCATGGTGTGTAGAAATGCCCTCATGGTGTGTAGACATACCCTCATGGTGTGTAGACATACCCTCATGGTGTGTAGACATATCCTCATGTCGTGTAGAGATATCCTCATGTTGTGTAGAAATATCCTCATGGTGTGTAGACATATCCTCATGGTGTGTAGACATATCCTCATGGTGTGTAGACATATCCTCATGTTGTGTAGAAATATCCTCATGTTGTGTAGAAATATCCTCATGGTGTGTAGACATACCCTCATGGTGTGTAGACATATCCTCATGGTGTGTAGAAATACCCTCATGGTGTGTAGAAATACCCTCATGGTGTGTAGAAATATCCTCATGTTGTGTAGAAATATCCTCATGGTGTGTAGACATATCCTCATGGTGTGTAGACATATCCTCATGGTGTGTAGACATATCCTCATGTTGTGTAGAAATATTCTCATGTTGTGTAGACATATCCTCATGGTGTGTAGACATATCCTCATGTTGTGTAGAAATATCC